>JAANYP010005530.1:322500-385963 GCA_020465985.1 Centrapalus pauciflorus
TATATATATTACATACATAATATCCTATATATTATTATTATATACATAGATATATTATATGTATGTAATATATAGTATATATCATATATATATATCATACATAATATTATAATACATATATATTAATACATATATATTTATAATATACATACATGTATATATTATAATTGTATAGTTATGTATATATCTATGTATATATGTATATATGTATATATATATATATATATATATATATACATATATATATATATACATACATATATATATATATATATACATACATATATATATATATATATATATATATATATATATATATATATATATATATATATATATAGAATCAGGTTCATCAGCGTACCTATGAGATTCCAGCGTACCCTAATGTGGATGATCATTCACATATATTTTTTTTGGATAGACATGTATAAGACAACATTATAAAACTTTTTTTTTCAAAAGAAGTAACATCATAAATCTTGTGAATGGTAAAATAAGATCTTGTGAATGGTCATTCACACCATTCACATGGTGTGAAATGACCATTCACATAAATATGCATTGAGCATTCACATAACTTTTAAAGACACAGAAAGTGTGAATATATGTGAACTTCATATATCATGCGTATAACATTAAACTAAACATGGGTATGTGAAAAAAAAATTTAAAAAGTTTTTTTAGGTCGGTACCTTCGGATGCACTTGATTTCAAAATGTACTTATTTGAACTTGTGTGTGTATATATGATATGATGTTATTTGTATATATTTTTCGTATCATTTTGTCTTACATTTTGGCGGTTTTAGCCTCGTTATACGTGGAATCGGTATTGATTTGCTTCATATTTGTATTTCGTAGGTTTGAAGCCGCCACGTTGAATTCACGGATTTAGCCGTCCTCCCTCGAAGCTGGAATAAGTTTGCCAAAGCCAGTCAGGTCGTGACCACGACTTTTGTCATGACCACGACTCAGGCTCGTGACCACGACTTTTGTCGTGATCACGACACGTCAGATTTGATTAAAAAGAGAGCAGCCGCCAAATTAGGGCAATCTTCGTTTTTATCTTAGTATAGCCGCAATTTTCACACACTTTAAGGTGCGATTAGTAGGTGTAGGTAGGGTTTTCGTTTTTCAAGCATAGTTAGGGTTAGATTAGCTCAAGCATTCGGTTTTCCTTGGTGATTCAAGCATTCGGTTACGATTTCTTCACCTATTTCATCATCTTTAGCTACGGTTTTGGTACAATCTTTCCTTAAACTTTCTGAATTGATTTTGTTTAGTTTAGATTTCGTTTATTTTATTGTTATTAGCATGATTAGTGAGTAGTCTTGTTAACACTCACTTGGATTTTGTTTCTTGATGGATATATGAAAAGATTTTGATGTTTTAGTTGGAAAAGTGTATGTCTCAATTGTGTATGATTTAATTGATGCGTTGAAATTAACAAAATCAGTGTTAAGTTTGATTTTCTAGCATTATTGTGATCATGAGAATTGAATTTAAATGTTGATTTTTACAAACTTTATCAAATTTGTGTGATTTGTTAGTTTGTTGCCATTTCTAGCATTATTGTGATTATGATATGGTAACTAGTTGATAAATTGTGAAGTTATTGCATGAAATTGATCCTTAGCATTAATGTGATCGTAGGGTTAATTTGATCTTTAAGTTCCATGAATATGATATGTGTTTGTTCGATTAAAATGAATGTTTAAAACCGATTTCGAGCGCTTGACGTGTAGAAAGTTTTGGTTTTAAAAGCTAGTTTTAGTTGGTTGATTCTTTCGTAAAATGCATGTTTTCGCTAGTTTTATGGGGTTGGGGAATACTGGAGAACTCCATACTTGATTCCTAAAATTAGTGGGATGTGTTCTTCAATTGTCTTGTACGCACTTGATTGACATACATTTGTGCTTTTAATGTTAAAACGGTTGAATTTAGTTCTAACTTGTTTTCTGTTTTCAACTAAAACATATTAAGAGTTTATTCACTTAGTTCCTTTTCATAAACCCTAAAGAACAATTCCAAGTGGGTGTTGCTTTTATTATTTGATATTTATCTTGTTTATTTGCTTTTGATAATTTAGATCATCATAGTCTGTCTTTATATCTAATTTTAGTTTAAGTATCTTAGTTTATCTTAAGTGCATTCATTAATTTCGTAGTTTAGTTTAGTTAGTTTGTAGGTAATCCATCATTTTCCCCTTTTAAGTGGCTAGATATTAGTGATAATCCTAGTATCGGTATCTCGATCCTTTTTGCCGTTCACTGAGTTCGATAATTCCCGAGGTTAGCTTCTAGCTATACTATCTACGACTGGTACACTGCCAGTGGTATTTGGTATAACTTAGGCTTTCTTCATTCTTTTGATTTTAATAGTCAAATTCGCGTAAGATCAATACATACATACATACATACATACATACATACATACATACATACATATATATATATATATATATATGTGTGTGTGTGGGGGGGGGGGTTGGGGGGGTGGGGGTCTGTGTGTGTGGATTAATGTGGGTTTTCAACCCGCTTTGCGAATAGATTAATCTCAGAGCGATCACCCGCTTTGCGAATTGTCTGTAATCATCACACGTAAACCTCAGTAGCCAAAAAGAGTATTTTCTTTTTCTCCTAAGGTATAAACTTGGGACCTAGAAGCAATTCTCCCAATTACCCCAAGTCTTTACTGCTATGCAACGAAACTTGTGGTTAAAAAAATGTATTTTCATCCTTTTATTTGTAATATTTTGTTTGTTACACATGACATAATAAAATCAAGATATAGGCCTAAATGAAAAACAGAAATAAGATGCAACCCCATCTCTATGCGAATGCTGGAAACCAAAAAACCATAGTTGTTAAGGTTATAATCTTAATGTTAAGATATAACGATTTTAAGATCATGATTAAGAAAATTGTTTTGATCCCTAGTAGGATCTTTTATTGATGGAATCTTAGTTAGGATATTAAGATCTTGATTCGATCATACTTTTACTCAAATTCAATATTGAAAAAATTGTAATAAGTCAACTTTATTAAATAAAAAAGATGATTAAACATTTAATATTTAATTTGTGCATAATAGAAAATTTCACCTAATTTGGAGTTTAATGCTCTAAAATATAAATCAGTAGTGATATTATTAAATTATTAAAATCTTAAGAGTTGTATTAAATTATTGTTATAATGTTAGGATTTTAAAATTTTAATCAATTCGACATATATGAAATCTTTGATGTAAATTATAACACATTATTTCAATATTTCTCAATCTACTGATTTGATCTTACAAAGACAAAAACGATAAAATCTCTACAACATGTAACCAAAATTTAATATTTCTCGTTGATACAATTTTGGTAGTATTGTTGGAGGGTTATGTGGGAGACAGAGGTCAAAAAGTGGTGCGAGTGAGTGGAAACAAATTAGTCGTCGGAGGTGTTGGTGATAAATAAATAAATATATATAGGGGTTCAATGAAAAACATCTATACATCGAAAAACCTTGGAAAACCACAATGCATCAGCAAAGTAACATTGTGCATCATGATCATGTGATGCATCGTGTAGTCTGTTTGAATCGAAACCATATGCATCACAAAAGAAACCATATTGCATCACCCGGGGAGGATGATGCATCACAATCACTTGATAGATCATGCGCCGGTACACTTAATAGAAATCGGTTCATTGTTTTTATGTTTCTCCACAATAACAAAATATTAAATTACTTAGCTGTGAATCGAACCCAAACCTCTTGTTCCATAAGACAAAACTTTATCCACTGAGTTACAAATCATTTTATTATCAATTTTATTAATTTACTTATTTTAGTAAAAAAGTTCCTTTTTAGTATATAACTTAGTAGTGCATTGTAAAAAAACTAGTGAAAAAAAATTCGATGTTGACCTATAAAATTTGAGATATTGGGATTGATCTTTTGTAATTAATGTATTAAAGAGTTGGTTTGTTATTAAAAAGAAGTAAGTAAATAAACTAACAAAAAAAGTGATATGTATATTTGAATATTGATAAAAATAATACGATCAAAATAATATATTCAGAATTTTATAATAAATATCAAAACTGCATACCTGTCTACTTAATGAAAAAATTTTGACAACATAAATTTTATATCATAATTTCATAAAAAATAATACAGTCATAATAATATATTCAAATTTTTATAAAACACATTATATCACTACAAGAAAAGTGTCATTTAGTGACACACGCTTTTAGTGACACAAAAAAAAGTGTCACTATATCTTACTTTTAGTGACACTTATGAAAAGTGTAGGTATAGAGTAAACTTTTACCCACACTTTTTCTAAATTAGTGACAAAAAGTTTTTGTCACAAAATGCTTGAGGTCTATACCAACATACATTTTTAGTCACTATATATTTATACCCACTCCACTTTTACCCACTCTTTTTGTTGTGTAGGTAAAAGATTTTGATACCTATAGTGACACTTTTTTGACAACAAAAAGAATGGGTAAAAGTGGAGTGGGTATAGATATATACTGACTAAAAATGTATGTGTTTGTGTCACTAATTTTGAAAATGTGTGGGTAAAAAATTAATCTATACCTACACTTTTTCATAAGTGTCACTAAAAGTAAGATATAGTGACACTTATTTTTGTGTCACTAAAAGCGTGTGTCACTAAATGACATTTTTCTTGTAGTGTATCAAAAGTTATTATAGTAAAATATAATGTTATATATTATATATAAAGTAATAAAATAAGTCAGTTGTATACATGCCTGCTTGAGCTAGCTGACAACGTGCTTTGCTATTCATTATTGAACAGTAAAAAGGTTTACAATTAAGTATAATAGTAAGAGACAAATAGTATGGTAAATGGTTATCTTTTTAACATATTTAAAAGGGTTTATCATCGAAAAAACTAACATGTTTTCATGTTTTTTTTCGATTTCGTCCATTAATGTTTTTTTTTTTTTCTGAAAGTCATTAGGTTAATTTTTTCTTTCTAGTTTATTAAAAATTTGGCTACTAGAACTCAGTTTTTCAGTTTTTTCTTTCTGGTTATATATATATATATATATATATATATATATATATATATATATATATATATATATATACACACACACACACACACATATACATATCTACATATATATACACACACACACACACACACATATATATATATATATATATATATATATATATATATATATATATATATATATATATATAAAAGGGTGGGTTCAATGGAAAACCTATATGCATCGGAAAACTTGGGAACCACTTTATAGTTATTGGATCAGGTGTTGCATTACGCAAAAAGTCGATGCATCATGCGAGAATTTGGTGCATCACGCGGGAAATTTTATGCATCACGCGGGATTTGTGATGCATTTGTGGTGGTGCACAGAGGTTTTCCAAAGTTTTTCAATGCATGTTGGTTTTCCATTGAACCCGCCTATATATATATATATATATATATATATATATATATATATATATATTTCTACTTCGACGTTGAATATAGGATATAAATTGTTACTTCGACATTGAATGATCTCGATATAACATATTGAATAGTCGTCTTGGTAAAAATTTGACTATTAATTTTGACCATTATTTTGACTTTTTTAATAAGGAATGTATATATAGTGTTGCATACATGATATATAGTATTACTTCGACTTTGAATATAGGATATAAATTGTTACTTCGACATTGAGTGATCTCGATATGATATATTAAATGGTCGTCTGGGTAAAAATATTTTTATGAAAAATAAACACGTAAAAAAGTTTTCGAAAAATATATATCATTACCGGTTTCGTTTTAAAAAATATACAATTCTTGTCTTTATGGTATAATTTTTTTTGATTTAAAAATTAATCATATCTTTTTCATTTTTACCCAGAATTAAAATCACTATACCAATCTTTTTTTTTACTAATTCCTCATTTAATCTTTTTAATCAAGACCATTAGAATCTAATTTATGGACGATATTGGTTCTACAGTTTTACATTAAATTTAGGTTCTGAAATAATCTCGTGTGTGTGTATATAAAGATAGTTCATGTGAATGTCTAAAATATGCAGAGCACGGTGCATAGTTGTAAACAAATCGATTGTGAACATATATGCTGCGAAATTATATTTTTTCATATTCAAGTAGATATACATAATATAATGTTATTTGAAAAACAAAAATTACAGACACTTAAACTTCTAGCATTTTAAAAATCATGTGAACGTAAAAAAATTTATGTAAACATGTGTAGTGTGAACATTTATAACGGTACAGTTCATATGAATTTGCACGTTTCATGTTTTAGTGTGTGTTTCTGTGTGATTTTTTGCAAGTAGTTTTGTATTGTAAATTTAAACATGATTATGAAAATTAATTTAACAAAAAAATAGACTTTAAACGGGGTACCTTTGATACTCCGCAAAACTAGTAGTACTCACTTTTACCATGAAAAAAAATTAATTTTCAAATTAAATAAAAATGTATGATGACTAAATCGGACAGTTTCAGAAAACCAATTATGTTTCAATATAGTACTACTTACGTAAATAATATAATATAATTGATCCGACTTGTGCATGCATGCCAAATTCAATGTCTCAACATACCTTTATATTTCAAACTAAAATTTGATATGCCTTGTATATCAATTATTGAAGTAAAAGACTTGACCAAGAAAACTATACATTCATTAATAAAAATGTTGATAAATGTTAGTATTTGTAAACAATTAAAAACATTATTTTTAGATATATTATGATTACAAAAGAATTAGAGTAGTTTTAAAAATTATATATATAACAATAGAGAAATGTCATAAATAATTGTTGTTTTTATAATTTAACAAGGTTGTCAAGATCAAGACATAAGGTCGTTTTGCTCTCTGCAAGATCGGTATGGTAGGATTAGATCGGGATCATAAGATCCTACCACAAAATGTCAAAATCACTAGTATTGAATTTTTTTCATAGGCACTATAATTTATAATTTTATACCATGAATTAATTATACAACACTTTAAACAAATATTTATACAATAAATAAGAAACAATATACGTTCATGTTTCAATTTTTTATGGTCATCCAAAAAAAGGTTAAAAATTCATACATCTTGCAACTTGACTCACTATCCTAATGGATAAAATGATTGGATCTAAGTAAAAGGTTGGATCGGATCGGTTAACGATCCTATGAGAAACCGGTTAAAAGGGTCCGGATCGAATCGGTGACCGATCCCACGATCCTACAATCGATCTCACAATCCTACTTTTGATCTTGCTAAAAAAGATCCTATAACGATCCTGATCGAAATCACTTGGTACGTAGGATCGATCCTACGATTAATTACTCCTAATTATGGAGGTTATTAAAAAATATTTTAAATCATAATTAATTATGAATTAATAATAAATATATTTATCATTCCTAAATTGCCTTTTATGCATTTTTGGTTCTCAATGGTTCCCAATGCATCAAGTGGCCCATTGAACCTATATATATATATATATATATATATATATATATATATATATATATATATATATATATATATATATATATATATATATAGGGTCGAGATCCATGGGGTACCAAGTTAGACTGGGGAACCGGAGTCCGGTAGTGTTTGGTTACAAATGCAAAAGGGTATTATAGACAATTTTGATTTATTCTAAATAAAAGATAAATATCATGGATTTTGTAAATCCCTTAATTTAAGGAACCTGATACGCATCTAACCCTCCATGACCGTTTCTTCCTAATAAATCTCTTCTATGATCGTATCTTCTTCATCCCTTCTGCTCGATTGATTTTTTTCTTTCTGATTAAACCAAAACACATTGCAATCGGTGGATAGAGAGGCAAATAACGATGCTCAACTGGATCCTGCAATAATTCCGACTGAACATGTTCATCACAACTTGTGCAATAACGGTTTGTTTAGTTATAAACAATCTTTTCCATGTTTTTTCTTATTTCTTGCTGGATTTTTAACATCATCCGTATTGGTCGATGATGTGTATCGTAAGGAAAGAAGGTCGAAGGGGCATGTTCAATTCGTATTGAACATGTTCTATTTTGACAGTATCATTGAACATGTTCAATTACGTTATTGAATATGTGCATAATAACGTTCAGACCTTTTAAGCAGTGCAATGTGACAGATTTTGGGAGAGATTAAAGGGTTTTGCACATGTGCAATGTGATAGATTTTGCACTTGTGTATTGTCCTTTAAGCAGTTAATCTTGTATCTTTTCCTGAAAACAGCCTTTAATTGTTTTGTTAACATCTGGTCATCTTTCCTACAGGGGTATACACTTGAGGACGCAACAGGAATATCAATTAATGGCATTAGAATTGCTTCCCTTGTTCTCCTCCACTGGAGCTACTGAGTTATTATAATAGCCTTGCATTTACCAGCTTTTATAAATGTCTGATTATCATCTAGACATCTACTATGCAGCTATGGCCATGGGTTCAAATTCAAAAATAGCTTTGATTATTTATGTTTTATTTTCAGCTCTAGTGTTTTGTTGCTTTAGAAATATAGTATTGCCTTCATCTCTTCAAGAGCTTTTCTTATGTTAAATTTTCATTTCATGAATTTGTAAACTACCCCCAAACTTCAACAGCTAATGAATATCCAGACAAAACCCAAAAAATAAAGAGAAGTCCTAGATAATTACAGCCACTAAGATGCCACCTTTATGTAGGCATAAGTATCATGTGTTCATTGCCTTGTACCCTTGTTCTGTATAAGACTGCACAATAACTAATAATCTTGTACATATTTAAAGGGTTTTGCACATGTGCAATGTGATAGATTTTGCACTTGTGTATTGTCCTTTAAGCAGTTAATCTTGTATCTTTTCCTGAAAACAGCCTTTAATTGTTTTGTTAACATCTGGTCATCTTTCCTACAGGGGTATACACTTGAGGACGCAACAGGAATATCAATTAACGGCATTAGAATTACTTCCCTTGTTCTCCTCCACTGGAGCTACTGAGTTATTATAATAGCCTTGCATTTACCAGCTTTTATAAATGTCTGATTATCATCTAGACATCTACTATGCAGCTATGGCCATGGGTTCAAATTCAAAAATAGCTTTGATTATTTATGTTTTATTTTCAGCTCTAGTGTTTTGTTGCTTTAGAAATATAGTATTGCCTTCATCTCTTCAAGAGCTTTTCTTATGTTAAATTTTCATTTCATGAATTTGTAAACTACCCCCAAACTTCAACAACTAATGAATATCCAGACAAAACCCAAAAAATAAAGAGAAGTCTTAGATAATTACAGCCACTAAGATGCCACCTTCATGTAGGCATAAGTATCATGTGTTCATTGCCTTGTACCCTTGTTCTGTATAAGACTTCACAATAACTAATAATCTTGTACATATTTAAAGGGTTTTGCACATGTGCAATGTGATAGATTTTGCACTTGTGTAATGCTGAAATACGAAAATTACATATCATAATACAATGTGCAAAACCTATCACATTGCACATGTGCAAAACCCTTTAATCTCTACCAAAATTTGTGATTAATCTCTGGACATAATGCTTGACAACGATTGTGATGAACTTGCACCACTTGATTTGCACATGTGCAAAAGGGGGATATGAACATGTGCAATAACTATTGAATTGAAAAGTTTTTACTACAAATACTCGTTTTGTAATACGCAAAAACCTAATTTTTTATCATGTGCATAGCATAATAAGCATGATTTCATATTATAGCATAAAAAAATGGCAACGCCGGAACAAGTGCAAAATACCCCTTTTGCACATGTGCAAAACTAATTTTCATACATAAACTAAGTAATCACAGTGAATGAGTCGGCATTATAAAACCACATATGGGTATTAAACAAATGGACATATTTCTTGAATCGAAACTGGACATAATGCTTGAACATGTGAATCGATTACACCAAACTTGAAATCGGTAACTCAAAGTAGAACATATGAAACTTACAATTTACGGATGTATAACACCAGACAATCTTCGAACGGGATTGCGAGTAATTGAAGACGACCATAGGGTTTAGAGCGGTTCTCACCTTCGTTAGCGGAAGAATGGGTTGAAGACGATGAGAAATGGAGATGAATCGAGCGAGGGAGCTGATATACAAACAGAAGGTGAGAAAATAACGGGATTGAGAATATTTTGTTGTTGGTTAAAAGTTTTTTATCCCTATAATACCCTTTTCATTAAAAAAAATATGGTATTTGTTTGACAATTATTTTTGGTATTAAAAAAATCATTTTAATGCAAAAATGATTGGTTGTGAATGGTACCCCGGTACCCCAGTCTAACTTGATATCCCATTGATCTTGAATCTATATATATATATATATATATATATATATATATATATATATATATATATATATATATATATATATATATATATATATATATATATATATATAGGGAGAGATTCTTTTAAGAACCTTAAAGATGGTGAGAACCTAGGAACCTTTTAGAGCCCTTGGATCAAAAGAGTATTTTTGGAATAAAAAATATTATCTTTCTCTTTCCACCTTTTTTATTATATGCATCTCTTTTTCACTTTTGCTATCTTATTTTTTTTTTTTCATTTTCATTTTCTCTTTCTTTCATTAGAATTGATTTTAATATTAAAAAAATATTTTTTATAAAAAAATAAATTTTTTTCTATATAAAAAATTATTTAATTGCTAAAAAATTAATGTATTTTATATAGAAATATTATATGTCTATATAGAATGTTATATAATTCTATATCTTTTTATGTAGATTAACATTACTATTCATAATCTATGTAGAATGTTATGTTTCTTATATATTTCATATATTTTTATGTTTATTATACAAATCTATATCTTTTTTGTAGATTACCATTACTATTCATTGTGTTTTTGGTATATTTTATATCAGTTGCATACCAAGTGTTCGATAAAATGTCTAAATGAAATCTTAAATTTTTTTTTGTTTCAAAGTGTTTTTGGTATATTTGATCATTTAATCTACGTAGAATATATGATACTTGACATTCTACATAGATTGCATGACATTCTACGTAGATTGTATGACATTCTACGTAGATTGAATGTCATTCTACGTAGATTGAATGTCATTCTACGTAGATTGCATGACATTCTACGTAGATTGTACATAGAATATGTTCGTCGATAATCTACGTAGATTGCATGTCATTCTACGTAGATTGCATGTCATTCTACGTAGATTGTATGTCATTCTACGTAGATTAACAATTTTATTCTATGTATTTTTGGTATATTTTATATCAGTTGCATACCAAGTGTTTGATAAAATGTCTAAATGAAATCTTCTTTTTTTGTTTCAATGTGTTTTTGATATATTTTATCATGTAATCTATATAGAATATATATATTTGACATTTTACACGACTATCTACGCAGATTGCATGACATTCTACGCAGATTGCATGACATTCTACGTAGATTGAATGTCATTCTATGTAGATTGAATGTCATTCTACGTAGGTTGAATGTCATTCTACGTAGATTGCATGTCATTCTACATAGATTGCATGACATTCTACGTATATTGTACATAAAATATGTTAGTCGATACTTTACATAGAATATGACAGATTCATTTCAATGTTTTATAATGAAGATTATTTGTAACATATTAGATATATATGAATGTAATAGTTATTAGATGTTTTACATGATAATCTACGTAGATTACATGATAATCTACATAGAATATATGATACAAGACTACTTGTAAAAAATCACACATAATCTATGTAGAATGTTATGTTTCTTATATATTTCATATATTTTTTTGTTTCTTATACATTTCTATATCGTTTTATGTAATATAATGTGTTTTTTAGTATATTTTATCATATAATCTATGTAGAATATATGATACTTGACATTCTACATGACATTCTACGTAGATTGAATGACATTCTACGTAGATTGAATGTCATTCTACGTAGATTGCATGACATTCTACGTAGATTGTACATAGAATATGTTCGTCGATACTCTACGTAGATTGCATGTCATTCTACGTAGATTGCATGACATTCCTACGTAGATTGTACATAGAATATGTTCGTCGATACTCTATGTAGATTGCATGTCATTCTACGTAGATTGAATGTCATTCCACTTAGATTGCATGACATTCTATGTAGGGTATCGACGAACATATTCTATGTACAATCTACGTACATTGGACAGATTCATTTTCCATATTTTATAATTAAAACTATTTGTAAGATATTATTTTTATAATGAATGTAATAATTATTAGATGTTTTACATGATAATATATGTTGATTACATGACAATCTACATAGATTACATCATAATTTACATAGAATATAATACAACACCACTTGTAAAAATCACACATAATCTATGTAAAATGTTATGTTTCTTATATATTTAAGATATTTTTATGTTTCTTATACATTTCTATATCTTTTTATGTAGATTAACATTACTATTCAATGTGTTTTTGGTATATTTTATCATGTAATAATCTACGTAGAATATATGATAATTGACATTCTACACGCATTCTACGTAGATTGCATGTCATTCTACGTGGATTGCATGTCATTCTACGTATATTGCATATTATTCTACGTAGATTGCATGTAATTCTACGTAGATTGCATGTCATTCTACGTAGATTGCATGTCATTCTACGTAGATTGAATGTTATTCTGCGTAGAATGAATGTCCTTCTACGTAGAATGCATTACATTCTACGTAGATTGTACATATAATATGTTCGTCGATACTCTATATAGAATATGGCAGATTCATTTTTCATGTTTTATAATGAAGATTATTTGTAAGATATTAGATTTATAATGATTGTAATAGTTATTGGATGTTTTACATGATAATATAAATAGATATAATACAAGACTACTTGTAAAAAATAACACATAATCTATGTAGAATGTTATGTTTCTTATATATTTCATATATTTTTATGTTTTTAATAAATTTCTATATCTTTTTATGTAGATTAACATTACTACTCAATGTCTTTTTGGTATATTTTATATCAGTTGCATACCAAGTGTTTGATAAAATGTCTAAATGAAATCTTTTTTTTTTGTTTCAATATGTTTTTGATATATTTTATCAGGTAATCTACGTATAATATATGATATTTGACATTCTACACGACATTTTACGTAGATTGAATGTCATTCTACGTAGAATGCATGACATTCTACGTAGATTCTACATAGAATATGTTCGTTAACATATTTTATATAGAAGAAAAATATTCTATATATACATATAATATTTCTATATAAAATACGTTATTTTTTTAGCAATTAAATAATTTTCTATATAGAAAAAATAAATTTTTTTATAAAAAACATTTTTTTATTTTAAAAATCAATTATAATGAAAGAAAAATAAAATGAAAATGAAAAAAATGTAAGAGAGAGAAAGAGAAAAAACAGATTTTTTTCTTCCAAAAATACCATTTTCACACCTTTTCAAGATTCTCCACTATCAAAGTTCAAAATAATTACAACATTGTCATCCAATATATCAACCATTGATTATCATTAATCCAAAGGTCATAAAAGGTTCTTAGGTTCCCACATTTTTTATGGTTCTTAGAAGAATCCTCCCCTATATATATATATATATATATATATATATATATATATATATATATATATATATATATATATATATTCAATTGAAAACTTTTATGCATCGAGAAACTTTTGTACATCGGATAATCTACCAAGGGTCCACAAAGGGCATTTAGGGAAAATAAAGATATGGTAGTTAATTTATTTCTAAAAATCATTAAAAGATAATTAGGAGTTACATTTTGAATTAAAATCTCATATTAACTACATTCCTCATTTTCCTCCCAATTTCTCTTTATCTCTCTCCCTCCCTTTCTCTCTAATTGTGTTCTTCATGATTTTCATAGTGATAATGATTCAAAGACGAAGATTAACGATGAACAACGATGATAATGAACATGAACAAGAGATGCAACCGATGATGATTATGAAGAACACGATACATAGATGGATGATGAACGATAAATAATGATGATACATAGATGGATGATGAACAATGACGATGTATAGATGGATGATGAACGATGAACAACGAAAAATGATGATGCATACATGGATGATGAACAATGACGATGCATAGATGAATGATGAACAAGTTGAACACGATGCATAGATGAATGAAGAATATGAACGACGTATACAATGCATAGATGAATGATGAACAAGTTGAACACGATGCATAAATGAATTAGTGTTTTTTTTTTGTTAAATGGGTTTTTTTTATACGGATTGTTAGAGTATGAGATGATTGCATAGTCAAAAGATGGTGTGCAATGGACAATAAACCAAGGGACGATTGAGTGGTCAAAAGATGGTGTGCAATGTGATTTCGAACTCCAAATTGTTAAAATCGTAAGATTGAAGTCTTATGTGTAGACAAAAAACAAATGTATAAATTGAGGTTGGAATTGTAAGATTGAATTGGTATAATTGTTAAAATACTTTAGTATCATTCTGAAAATTTTGCATTTTTTATACGTATGATTATTATTAGATTGAGCTTTTCTATTGAAACTTATTTATTTTAGATTAATTACAATATTACTTTGGACCCGGTTATTTAGTTGCAAACATGGCTCTTTTGGGTGATTTTAGTGAGCTTTATGTAAGTTGGACACTGTTCCTTAAGTAAGAACCCAGGCCTTATAAGTAATCAGACCCGGTTATTTAACCGGGCTCTATTTGATTTACAATGAAGCTATCTCCCTTTAAAGCCCTGTTATTCAACCGAACTACATTTTGATTTTAACCGGACTTGATTGCACTTTTCGTAGTAGTGAAGATTACTTGTATAAAAACACACATAAATACACATTAGAACTATGTGAAACGTGTATGTTCACATGAACTACACTATTGTGAACGTATGTTCACATAAATTTTTTTACGTTCACATGACTTATAAGATGCTAGAATGTGTGTAATTTTTTTACAAATAGCCTTATATTATTTGTATCTAAATGAATATGAAAAAAATTGAAAGAATACTTTTTTTCGCAGTATGTCCACATCTGAAACTCGTGTGTCTACAGGTACTCACAGCACTCCCCATTTTTTGGTACTCACATGAACCATATTATATATATATATATATATATATATATATATATATATATATATATATATATATATATATATATATATATATAGAGAGAGAGAGAGAGAGAGAGAGACAGAGAGAGGTGGGAACATACATGCATCAAAAAACCTTGAAGAACCTCCATGCACCACCACAAATGAATCACAATTCCCCCAAGATGCATCATTATTTCCACGTGATGCATCAAATTCCCGCGTGATGCATCGATTTCTACGTGATGTATTACGATTGTTTAGCGATGCATTGTGATTCTCCAAGGTTTTTCGATGCATAGAGGTTCTCCATTGAACTCACCTATATATATATATATATATATATATATATATATATATATATATATATATATATATATATATATATATATATATATATATATATAAATATATATATAGAGGTTCAACGGGCACTACAACAAAACGAGCCTATTGCAACATTGGCAAAATGTTGCATTTGACCTTAAAAAAGTTACATTATGTCTAAAGCAACCATTTCACAAGAGTTGCATTATGTCCTCTTGCATTAGGTCTAAAGTAACCTTTTTGGTGTAGTACGCAACCTTTATTGAAAGAGTTGCATTTATCATAGAATTGCAACCTTTTTAAAATGCAACTTTTTTATACTCAAATGCAACATTTTTGCAAGCAAATGCAACTTTTTTTATACTCAAATGCAACTTTTTTTCCGATCAAATGCAACATTTTTCAAACTCAAATGCAACCTTTTTTACACTAAAATACAACTATTTTTAAACTCAAATGCAACCTTTTTTATGCTCAAATGCAACATTTTTTAAATTCAAATGCAACATTTTTTAAATTCAAATGCAACTTTTTTAATTTTTAAATGCAACATTTATGAATTTAGTTACAAAAAGTACAACCATTTCACACACGAATACAATAAATAAGCATCACCAATTACCCAAAAAATGTCGATTACGATAATTAAAATAGATCAAAATCCTTCACCAATTACACAAAAATCTCAAAAAACAATATTCCATATAATAATTGTTAATTATAATGACAAAGGGGTATCTAAATCCTCCAAAAAGGGTATCTAAATCCGCTAACTACCATCCGATGTGCTCGTGAAGAGAGACCGATCCGATGCGTGGCTGCTCGACTGCGATGGTAAACTGAAATCATTGGTTGTCATTTGTTCAATAGTGTAACTGCAAATGTTACGAATTGGATATCGTAAGAGGGTTAGATTTCTTCGAGCCGAAAAGCCTCATCACAACTCAATAAATAGTGTACATACCTTCCTTTTGGGAATACAACAACACATTTGTTCCAATGGTTGACTTATAGTAATGAAACTGCATAATACAAACATTTTTTAATAGAATTTATGAATTTCTTCTACAAGTGGTATGGAAGGATATGCGAACCATGAAAAATTAATGGCTTATCTTTAGAGAGAAGACGTAAATAGTTACATACAATGTGTCTAAGGAACCTAAATTCCCCTGCAAGAACAACTACCATCAAACGTTCAATTTTAACCTGCCAATGTTCATTAGATAGAGAGTAGGAAAACCCCTGAGAATTGATAAATAATATACACCACAACGTGAAGCAATAAGTCAAACTCAACTTAATTATCAGTAGGATAAGCAACTGCATAGAAATATATAGTAAGCATCATCATTTAGTCTATTGGATGGTTAAATTTTTAAATATTGTTGGTGCTCATATCCGTGATCTTGAAAAAAAGGCAGTTATGTTAAAAATAATTTGAAATGGTATAGATTCAAAAACCCAACTAAGAAATAATAATATGCTTTAGGAACAAATAGAATTGAAAAGGAAATTACAAAAAATAACCCAAATATAAAAACTGCCATCATATGAGCTTGATGGTCCATTCCGATGATCGTGCAAATGGCCTAGGTGCAATTGGACAACCATATAGTAAGACTTAAAACACAAGTCCAACTTTGACATCAATAATGTCGATAACTATCTATTTACATCGAAAGAAAACAAGTGTGAAAGAAAACTATAGATCTTACCTAAGTGCACCTCCATCTTGATGAATCATCGTAGAAACCACAACATTATTGACTTTGGGGACTAAAAGACATTATACAAGACAGATGGGTGAAGTTAAGAAAACAACAACATATTAATCAGATAAGGAAGCAAAGCCATAGAATGAAACTGAAGACTAAATCAAAGAAAATTCCACATAAACATTTAAACCTGATAAAATTTTCAACATATCCTTCTTTCCTATCCTAATTCTTAAGAGCATCGACATAAGAAAACAAGAAGCCTGTTTGCATAAAAAAATTTGAATAGATTCCATATACAAATCAAATAAGTTATATAATTCGACAAAAAAAAACAACAAAAAATCGTAGATAAGCATGGTAACTAAATAAATTTGCATTTTCAGTTATGAGTTTGAATCAGAATCGAACCCTTTTCTGGACTCAACAACACGACCCCAACCATTTATGATTAAGATTTAACGAATAACAAATATAAATGATAAATTTATACACAGATTTGAAGTATTAAGCTTAAAAAAGTTAATAAATATAAATGATAAATCTACCGTCAAAGACTCAAAGTCACAACGAGCCACCATCGAGAACCACCGCCGAGTATTGAGAGACAGAACAGTGGTCGAGGCAGAGTCACAAAGAGACAGAGCAATGGTCGTCGAGGTGTCGAGGATGATTTGGATGCAGGCCGTCGAGCGAAGACGAGAAGCAATGGCTGTCGCCGCCTCGCCGGTGGTCGCCCAGAGACCGAAATCGTGAGAGACAGAGCAATGGCTGTCGCCGCCTCGCCGGTGGTCGCCACCTCCCCGGTGGTTGCCGCCTCCTCGGTGGTCGCCGCCTCCCCTGAGAAGAAAGAAACCCAAAAGCCAGAAATCTTGAGAGTGACCAAAACCCTATATGTAATGTATTTATGTATTATACATTTTCTAATAATAATAATATGGGGCGGTAATTCTTAAAAAACAAAAAAAACATCTTAAAATTCTATATTTTATATTTAAGAAAAAATGATTTATTAGGTTTTCGTCCCTTTATTTTTTTTCCATAAAAAATATTAAGTTATTTTTTTATTTTTGATTTAGTGAAATTTGGACATTAGACCCTAGTTATAATTTGTAAATCGGGTTTTTAAAAACTTAAAAACCGGGTTCTAATGTCCAAAATTCACTAAACCAAAATGAAAAAAATTAACTTGAGGACTTTTATGGAAAGAAATAACATGAAGGGACGAAAACGCAAAAAAACATTAAAACATGTTGGTTTTTTTTTTATAATAAACCCAAGAAAAAAAAAAGAAATTAAAATCTTTTAAAAAAAATTGCATTTACTTTACATATATGCAACCTTTTATAATAAAGGTTACTTTTAACCTATAACAAATGCAACCTTTCTTATAAATGTTGCCATTTTCAATTAAATTTGTAACCTTTTAAGTTAAATATTGCATTAGATCTTCTAATGCAACCTTTATTTTTTTAAACTTGCTTTAGAATCAAATGCAACTAATTATATAAAAGTTGCTTTCAAAAGGTTGCAATAGGCTCATTTTGTAGTAGTGGGGGAACATTGATGCATTGAGAACCTTAAGGAACCAAATATTTAAAATATATTTAATTATATTTTAGAAACATAAAATTATAATTAAAATATATTTTAGAAACATTTAAAATAGAAGGAATTAATTTAGGTAATTAAATCATTAAATTAACAAAATAACAAACATTTCATTTATCTCTCCCACATTCTCTCCTTCACCCTTATCTCTCTCCCTCTCTCTTTAAATCCAGCGCCCGGCCACCACCCCCTCTCCCGACGGCCACCACCCTGTTGCCACCCCTCTATGTAAAGTTGGCAACCACCACCCCATGCATAGCAGCCGATTCACGGTACAGCTTAATGAAGATGATGATCACCCTTATCTCTCTCCCTCTTTCTCTAAGGTCGGCGGCCACCACCCCCTCTCTCGGTGGCCGCCACCTCATTGGCATCCCTCTCTCTAAAGTCGGCGGCCAGCGCCCCATGCATAGCAGCCAGTTCATGGTGCAATTTTAATGAAGATGATGAT
This sequence comes from Centrapalus pauciflorus, assembly GCA_020465985.1. Classification (NCBI taxonomy): domain Eukaryota; kingdom Viridiplantae; phylum Streptophyta; class Magnoliopsida; order Asterales; family Asteraceae; genus Centrapalus; species Centrapalus pauciflorus. The sequence goes on from JAANYP010005530.1 coordinate 341,839, forward strand.
GATTTGTCAATGATGATGATTGAATGATCTCGTATAAAGGTATGGTTTTTTTTATGCATTTTCTTTATGGAAAATTTTGAAAGATTAATCGTGTTTATCCGTTGTTTATGGAAGACGAATCTGATGCATCGTGTTTATGAAGATGAATCATGTTTTAAGATGAATTCGATTAAGATGCATCATGATTTTTGATGAATCCGATTAAGATATGCATCGTGTTTGAAGATGAATCCGATGAATTTGTATCACTATTTTGATGATGCAGGATGGTTGGACGAAGAAGATGATGAATATGACCGAAGATGAGGATGAAGATTCGAGATGTATCACGAATTGAAAGATTAACATTAGATGCATTGACATCAAATCAACTTTTTTTAATTTGTTTAGATTTTGTAATTTTGGAAGTGTATCAATTAATTTAATTTAGCATTTATTGTTTGGTTATTTGATTGAATATTCAATTAATATAAAATTAAATTTTATTCCATTAGATATATTATTTTTCCCAAAATACCTCTATGCATAACAAATATGTGCATCGTGTGATGCACCAATGATCATTTAATCCAATGGTTGTTGTTGGTTCTTTTTTTTTGTTCTCGATGCATATGGTTCCCCATAGAACCTGACCCTATATATATAAGAACCCTTCAGTTCCGTGAGAACCCTCCAAAATGCACAAATTTATACATTAAATGCACAAATTTAAAAAGTAAATTTATAACTTAAAACCATTATTGGTTTTCAATATTAATTAATATTTAATTCGAGATGCATCACGAATTGAACGATGAACATGAAATGCATCAACATCTCTATCATCTTTTTTGAATTTGTGTAGATTTTATTAAACTTGGAATTGTATTAATTGAATTTAATTGGTATTTATTATAGGGCTAATTGCTTAAATTAGAAACAACTTTATGTATTTTTGGCATTTATAACAATCTTATTTATTTTTTATCATTAATAGTATCAACTTTTACATTTTTTATCATTTATAGCAAAACTTAAAAGAGTTGTTAATATAAATTATAAAAAGAATACAAAAGTTAAAACTATTAAGGATACAAAATACAGATGTTATTTTTATGAAAAATACAAAAAATTGATACTATTAGTGATAAAAAATAAATAATGTTGCTATAAATGATAAAAAAAATCAAAAACATGTTAAAATTTTGAGTAATTGACCCTTTATTATATTTTTTTGAACGGCAAACTATCATGGTCCTACTTCTAAACTACTTCTTTACTACGAGATTTTTACTTTCACCACCTAAATTTCAAACTTGTCTCGACGGGAGTCAAACCCATGACCTCTCACTTATATCTCCACCCTCTTACCGCTAGGCTAAAGGCGCTTTGGTATATAATTAATTATCAAAATATTAAATTTAATATAAAATAAAAATTAATTTGAATAAATAAATATTTTTCACGAAACTACGTACCCAAAATACACTCCTTTGTTGACATAATTAACTTTTAGATTGAATTTTGAAGAAATGTTTTGCCTAGCTATTTCTAAACGTCTGTGTATTTATACCTGCATGCACATTATATTCATTGCAAAAACATCAGTATACCTTTAATCATGGATCTTTTCTTCATTCCGATTTTATCTTTAGTCTCTTTGATTTTGGTTTTCAAGTTTCTTAGACGCAGACATGTGAGAAACCTAAACCTACCACCAACTCCACCTTCTCTTCCAATAATCGGCCATCTTCATCTAATCCGAACTCCGGTTCATCGAACCTTACAGCAGCTTTCTTCCAAGTATGGTCCGATCATGGGTCTTCGTTTTGGGTCTCGCCCTGTGCTTATAATATCCTCTCCATCACTTGCTGAAGAGTGTTTCACTAGAAACGATGTCGTCTTAGCCAACAGATCACAGCTAGACAGCAAAAGTTACTTCGAGTATGGCGGCATCTCCGTAGCTACAGCGCCTTATGGGAATCTCTGGCGAGACCTTCGCCGCATTACGACGCTTGAACTCTTCTCCTCGAATCGACTCAAGGCTTACATGGGCGTCCGACAAGATGAGGTGAGATCATTAATCAAGGGTCTATTGTTTCAAGATGTGGGGGATAATTTCTCGAGAGTAGAAATGAAGTCTCGATTTGAAGGTTTATCGTTTAACATAATTATGAGGATGGTTGCCGACAAGAAGATCTACGGGTCGGATGTGGAGGATTTCGAAGAGGCTAGTAAATTTCGTGATGTAATAAGAGAGGTGTTTGAAGTAATTGGATCATCAAATCCTCAAGACTTCATTCCGTTCTTACAACGGATTGATTTCCAGGGTTTAAAGAAGAGGCTTGTGAGATTGCAGAATGAAACCGATAGCTTTGCACAAAGCCTGATCTTCGAAAGGAGGCGTAAACGCGACATAACTGATTCAGGAAACGCGGACGCCAAGACATTTATCGATGCTATGCTATCTTTGCAAGAATCAGACCCAAAATACTATGACGATGATGCAATCAAAGCCAACGTGTTGGTACGTAAGTTCTAACATCCTTCTGTTTAACTATAACCATTTTTAATTGGGTTGGTTGATTTCAAGAAATAGCAATCTACTTTCTTATTTTGTGTAGACGTTGCTGATCGCGGGAACCGACACTACGGCGGTGACGATAGAGTGGGCTTTGTCGCTTCTTCTGAATCATCCTTTTGTGTTAGAGAAAGCGAGAGCAGAGGTCGATAAATACATCGGACACGAACGTATGGTACAAGAGAACGATCTTCCGATGCTGCCATACATCCAATGCATCGTGAACGAAACACTAAGACTATTCCCAGCTGGACCATTGTTGTTGCCACACGAGCCATCAGAAGACTGTAAGATCGGAGGATTCGACGTGCCACGTGGCACGATGGTGTTGGTGAATGCTTATGCCATCCAAAGGGACCCAAAGGTATGGGAGGATCCGTCAAGCTTCAAGCCAGAGAGGTTTAAGAAACTGGAACACGAGGGGTACCGTTTCGTACCGTTTGGAATGGGACGTCGGCAGTGTCCGGGTGCAGGTCTTGCGAACCGAGTTGTGGGGTTGGCGTTGGCGTCGTTGATCCAATGTTTCGAATGGGAAAGAGATGGTGAAGAGCTGGTGGATCTTTCGGAAGGAGAAGGGTTATCTATGCCTAAAAAGCAGCCTTTGGAAGCAATGTGCAAACCTCGCCAAACAATGAATCATCTTCTTATGAAGCTTTAACTAAGAAGTTAACTACAGTACTAGAAATATGAATTACCTTGTAGAAGCTTCAAAATAATGACTATGGTTTAGTTTACAATTTCATGTTTATTTTATATGTTTTAATATGGTACTAAACCCACAGTGAAAATTTTTAATAAATAATTTGTTATATAAAATCTACGTGAACTCAAAATTAAATATATAAATATTAAATTAAATCTTATAATAAATGAGAATAAATATTTATCTTTTATTTAATAATAAACTGTATTTATCTTTTATTTTTATTTTTATATTTGTATTTATCTTTCCTAATGAAACGTAGAGACGACATGTGTCATTTATTTGTTCTAGCTCATTTATTATATAGATAGATATCATATTAAGATTGAATTAATTATTAAATAATTAATTGTTTTAATCTCAAAATACATGAGTTAATTTATAAAATGGATGATTTTGTAGGTAGGTTAATTATGGTTAGATGATAATAAACTAGTATTTATATATTATTGTTGGATAATAATGGTTAGATATTTATGTGAAAGACAATTATCCTTATTTATTAGATAAATAAAGAGATAAAATCAAATCAAATAAAAGATAATTACTAAGACATTATTGTCAATAACTGGATATTTCAATTTAATAATTAATGGTACAGATAGTAAACTTTAAATAAAGTAAAACTACAAATAAACCAAAATATCTCGATTTAGTCTCTGAATTTTGAGTCAAAAAAATTAGCGGATATACCAAATTAGATTATTAGAAATAGTGATAAATAAGCAATATACTTTGTTATCAGGACTCTAGTTAGGACTACTTGTGGCTTTTGGTAGTGCTGCTAGCTTAAATTTGTTAGTCGTTTGACGGTTTGCAAACACTGTGAGTAATTACTTTAAATATGTTACTTGCTAGGTGACAGATGTTGTGAGGACAAGTTTTCAGGTGCAGTTGATAAGGGTAACACATCAGGATCTAGAGTTTGAGGATTTATTGGTATTAAAAATGACTTCCGCACTTATATTTATATTTTTGATATTGTAGTTGCGATGGGATGATCCCGTGACTTTCAATTTAGTTGTAATAATTAAAGTTTATACTTTAACTTACTCTGATGGTTATGTCTCGAATATATATCTACTTGCTAAAATCAAGGTGAACTTAGAATACGTTTTATTATACTCCATTTGAGTTGTATGCTGCAGATATTCATATTTGTGCTATCTAATGAGCAGGGCCGCCCGAGGGGGGGGGGGGGGGGGGAACTGGGTCTCGGCTCAGGGCAGCAAAACCAAAGGGGCAATAAACTTTTAGCCCAATTCAAGTTATACTAGGTTTAGTTTTTAGCCCAACTTTTAGTCCATTTACAATTAGATAAGCCCAGTCCATCACTCCATCTTTAGTTATGCAGTTCTGCGTGCGTGGAACTGAAGCCTCTCCCAAGTCCCAAAGCGGTGATGCGGCTGGAACTGAGATTCAATGGAGCTTAGCGAAATCCGAAGAGTCAGGGAAGAGGAAAAGTCACGCAAGAATCGTAGAAGATGGATGGGCGATGGCCACCCACGCTCACCGGTCACGAATCAGAATCACGAACCCTCTTTCTCATCCACCATCTGTCTCAAACTCTCAATCGGTTATCGGCGGACGGCTGACGGCGCTGGCTGACGGCGCTGGCTGTCCCTCTTTCTCCTTCGGTGGCGGTAGTATCTGCTCGACGGCTATTTCTCTGACTCTCTTTCTCCTCCTGCGACGACGGTTCCCTCCCATCTGGCTCACCAGTTTACTAGAGGTATAACATTTCAATCCATGGATCATTTTATATTGTATTTCTATTTCTAATTTTGCGATTCTGTGAATAAGTTTTGACTCTCTTTGTATTTGTTTTGCAATTCTGTGGATAACATCTCAATCCATCTGACTCTCTTTGTATTTGTTTCTGACTTTTTTTTATTCTGTGAATGAGTTTTAATATTGTATTTTTATTTGCTAATTTTTGCGGTATGTGAATTCGATCATTCAAGAATTAGGGGTATCTTCATTTTCTTGGTCTTGTGTACTTTATTATGTGCCAATAAACTGCAAAGGTATATTGCTTATTGTTTATTTACCATTGGGGTAGGTGTATTTAAATTAACATCTAGACATGAAGTTGTAGAATAGTAACATAATGAATTAGTGTCGAAGTAATGAGGGAAAAAGAAATAGGGGTGTGGGTGTGGGGTTATGGTATGATTGAGTCAAAAAAAAAAAAGTTGATTGTGTATTTGCGCAGCAACAGCAACACAAACATCAATAGCAAAGCAAAGTTTTTTGTAGTTTATGAGTTGTAACATGTGGATGGGTTTTAAGTGAGTGCCTATTCCCCACCACAAGAGTCAATTAAAAGATAGCTTGATAATGCATCTATTTATTGTCTTCTTATAAAAGATAGATTTATAATGTTTTTGTTTAGTGTTTATTGTCTGTGAGATTGTGAAATAGTTTCATAGATTAATTGTTATCCCATTCGTCAATAATTAGTTTTTGGTTTCTTCGTATAAAAGATAGATTCATAATGTTTCCGTTTAGGTGATATAATAATTGTTAAACTTGTATGTACATTTTATATATTTTGATATTAAACGGCGTGGGGATGAGCTGCTTAGCTTGACTAAGTTCGAAACCCCTTTAAAAATAATATGTTGTATCTTACATTTTAAAGGGCATTATATTTTATCTCGCCTAGGACATAAAATTACTCAGGACCGACCCTGCTAATGAGGATGGACATTTCAGTTTCCAATACCAAGTCTTTAATACCACCCGAAATTAACGGACACAAAGCCCCCTAAGTCCTTGATATCTTGTAGAATAACTAAAAACCCATGGGTATAATTTGGTTAGGTTATTAACACTAAAGTGTAACACTATATTCTATCTGATACTTCCACGTGGTTGGAGCGTGAGGAAATCAAATGCTCGAAGTATAGCAAAATACAATAAACACATAATGGGTACACTTTAAAATATGTAAAAAAAAAATTATTAAAATAAAAACAACATGTGAATAGAATTAAAAAACGGTGGCGGTCAGTTGTGATCTGCTAGCGGTGATACAAAAGAGATAGGCCAGGAAAAGAAGAGAAGAGTTTGTATAACTTTGATCATTTCACTAATGAAAACTCAGTAGGTATATTGTATTATATTAATTACTTTTTATAGAATATAAAATGATACAATAAAAACACCAAGACAACTTTTTTTTCAAGTCGAGCCAATACTCTTGTATCTTTCTCGAGCGATCTCAAAAACACTACTTGTTATGTTCACTTATTTTTTAGGAGATCAAACTTGTCGTTAATGACAATGGAATATATTATATCATATCTAATAATAAAACAAAAAAAAAAAAAAAGGAAAAAGAAAATCAACATAAAAGCTGTAGGCGCTTTGAACAGCAAATGGTGAGCGGAAAGAAAATCAAGATTGAACGCACGGGCACGGCCTTCAACAAAGTGGCGGCTAGCTCAAACCAAGTGCAAACAACAAATTTAAAGTATCATATATATATACACCCTTGTTACCGTGAGAACGTGAAAACCACTTCAAAATGCATAAATTTATACATCAAATGTACAAATTTTAAAATTAAAAGTTTTACTTAAAATCATTATTAGTCTTAAATATTAATAAATATCATAATCTAAAACTAAAATTATATTAAAATATTACATTCATTAAATTATAAACTAAATGCACAAATTTTCTTAAATGCACAATTCGTACATAAAAATGAATAAATTATAGCATGAGATGCATAATTTTTTACATGAAATGCATAAATTTATCGAAAACATTTAACTTTAGTATCAAATGCACAATTTTATACAGTGCATGCACAAATTTTAGAGTGGTTCTCACGTTCTCACGAAATATAGGGGTTCTCATGTGAACCTAATCATATATATATATATATATATATATATATATATATATATATATATATATATATATATATATATATATACACACATATATACATATATATATACACACACACACATATATATATAGTCAGGTTCTATGGAGAATCATATGCATCGAGATCCAAAAAAAGAACCAACCACAGCCATTAGATTAAATGATCATTAGTACATCACGCAATGCATGTGTTTGGTATGCATAGGGGTATTTTGGAAAAAAAATAATATATCTAATAAAATAAAATTTAATTTTAAATTAATTGAATATTCAATCACTTAGGTAAACAATAAATGATATTAAAATTAATTGATACACTTCCAAAATTACAAAATCAAAAAAAAAAATTCAAAAAGGACGATTTAATGTCGATGCATCTGATGTTCATCTTTCAATTCATGATGCATTTCAGTTTTTCATCCTCATCTGCGGTCATATTCATCCTAATCTTCGTCCCACCATCATGCATCATCAAAATGGTGATGCATCTTCATCATATTCATTTTCAAACACGATGCATCTTCATCGAATTCATATTCAAACATGATGCATATTCATCAGATTCATCTTCAAACACGATTTATCTTCATAAACACGATGCATCATACTCGTCTTCCATAAACATCGGATAAACACGATTAATTTTTCATTAAGAAAATGAATGAAAAAATCGACCATACCTTCAAAACGAGATCATTCCATCATCATCATCGCGGAATCATTATCATCTTCATTGGAATGCATCATGAACCGGCTGTTATGCATCGTGTTCATCGTTCATCGTTTTCATCGTTCATTATCATCAAAGAATCATCATCATCGTGTTCACCGTTCATCGTGTGGTGGCGTCCGAGATGAGTGGTGGTCGGCCGAGAAAAATGGCGGTGGAGTGGCCAGCCGAGAGGAGTGGTGGAGTGGTTGTGTGGTGGCATCCAAGAGAGATGGCGGTGGAGTGGTGGCCGGCCGCCGGCCTAGAGAGAAAGAGAGAGGGAGAGAGATGAGGGTGAGGGAGAGAAAGTGGGAGGGATAAGTGAAAGGTTGATTAAATTGATTTAGTTTCCTAATTTAATAAGAATAAAATTAATTAAATTAAATCTCTTAAGTAATTAGATTTATATTAAATCTCAGTGGTTTCCAATGCATCAAGGTTCCCCATTGAACCTCTCTCTCTCTATTATATATATATATATATATATATATATATATATATATATATATATATATATATATATATATATATATATATATATATATATATATATATATATATATATATATATATACATATATATATATATATATATATGTATATAGTCAGGTTCTATGGGTCACCATATACATCGGGGAACCAAAAAAAAAGAACCAACCACAACCCTTGGATTAAATGATCATTGGTGCATCTGTGATGCACATAATTGTTATGCATAGAGGTATTTTGGGAAAAATAATATATCTAATCATATAAAATTTAATTTTACATTAATTGAATATTCTAATTTCTATCAAATAACCAAACAATAAATGCTAAATTAAATTAATTGATACACTTCTAAAATTACAAAATCTAAACAAATTCAAAAAAGATGATTTGATGTGAATGCATCTAATGTTAATCTTTCAATTCGTGATGCATCTCGGTTTATTTCATCCTCATCATCGGCCATATTCATCATCTTCTTCGTCCCACCATCATGCATCATCAAATTTGTGATGCAGATTCATCGGAATCATCTTTAAACATGATGCATCTTCATCGGATTCATCAAAAATCATGATGCATCCTCATCGAAATTCATCTAAAAACACGATTCATCTTCATAAACACGATGCATCTTCATTTTCATAAACACGATGCATCTTCATCTAAAAACACGATTCATCTTCATCTTCATTGAAATTCATCATGATGCATCTTCGTCGAAATTTATCTAAAAACATGATTCATTTTCATAAACACGATGCATCTTCATCTTCATCTTTTGCATCTTCATCTTCATATTTAATCGGATTCATCTTCAAACACGATGTCTTCGTCTTCATCTTTAATCGGATTCATGTTCAAACACGATGCACCTTCATCTTCATCTTTTGCACCTTCATCGTTTGCCTGTTCATCTACATCGTTTGCATCATCATTTTCGTCCTCGGCTTCATTTACATCACCTTGTGTTCGCCGGCCAAGAGAGAGGGGGTGGTCGCCGGCCATGTGAGAGGGAGAGAGAGGGCGGCGGGGTGGTCGCCAACCATGGGAGAGGAAGAGAGGGGGCGGCCGCTGTGTGTGTGTGTGTTACGGTCTTACAGACGACTTATTTACATAGATTTTGGGGAAGAATTCTAAAACTTAAAAAAAATGAGGATTGTGAAATGCTAAATGAAAATGAAATTCCTCTTTTTTTTGCCAAACATAATAAGAGAATGAAATCTCACCAGTTTCTCTGAAACCCCGCAAACCAAACACCACCTAAGTTTTACAAAAAAAAAACTTACAGAGAGAACTGAAAGTGACTGGACTGCTTAAAAAAAACCCTTGGAACTCTCCAAAGGCAACAATATATATAAGTAGGGCAAAGCACTAAATACGCACAACTGCACAAGTATTACAAGAGCAACATATAAAAGCTAACATCCTGGGCTTGGGCTTATGAGCCCACACCAGCAGATAAGGTAAGAAGCCCAACATGTTCAGCACATTTAACTTGCAAGATACAAACAGCCCAATATTTTCAACACTCTCCCCAAGCTAATTGTAAAAGTGACTAAAAAGATTCAACTGTCTGCTCAAGAAAGTATGTTGCAAAACTTAAGCCCACAACTAAAGCCCACATTCACACAGAACCATATGGATGAAATCAGATCCCACATAATAAGAATCCACATAAGCAAAACAACATAAATAACCAGAAACCCAGAAAACAATTTAGCCCAGAACAATTAACTTGACCCTGTATCTATTTTAACAAATTTTCAATCCAATCGACTTTCAAATTTGAAGAAATAACTCTTATAAGAAATGTATATTGAATTTTATTATTTTATATAATTATTATATGGTCATGAACGAGCCAAAATAATTGATATAAAAATAATATAATTAGTATATAGTTATACATGCATGCATTATCAGAATTTTATTGCATCAAACACTAAAAAATATAATACTATAAATATATGTCTTATAAAATTAGAATACGTATTTTAATTTATATTACTAAAAATTTCACCTTAACAATTAATACGATTACAAACCAAATAAGAGAATTTACATTATATGCAAATATTAATTAAATATGGTAGTTTATGATTATTAAGAAGGTATAAAATTAATTATGTTTGACAAAAAGCTACAAAGTTTTTCAAATGCTGCTTCAACTAGCTTTTTATATAAGAGGTTTTTTTAAGAAAATAAAAACTTTGTTTTTCTTCCAAACAAAACTTTTAGTTTTTAATAGACCTTTTTAAAATCAAAAGCTATTAAAAGCTCTCTACCAAATATAGCCTTAATATTTGATTTATTATAAAGTTAATTTATAATAAATATTTGTTTTAATTATTTTAAATTTAGTCATTCTGAATAATAAATTATCAATCCATTTTTTTAAATACAATAATATGTAATTAAAATACACTAAATTTTATAAATGTTATTGCTGTTTTTAGCTTTTAACATATTCTTGCTTTTGTTGAACTTAATTTGGACAAATGATATTAAATTTCACGTATAGTGAATCATTTTAATTAGTTTAAATTTAAAAAATTTAAATATGGTAAAGTAACAATCGAATTTCTAAGTATCATGGTATCAAATTAAAACATTACATAATTTTAAATGTTATTGTTGCGTTCTGATCTTAATATATATTTACTTTTTGTTTATCTAATGTGGACAAATATTCAAATATATCATGTAGTTTGAATAAAAAGTTCATTTCGGGATCCACTCTCAAAGCATATGCCTAAGAGATCATATATAGATGGAAAAATCTGTATATTGGGACCTTAAAACCCAAAAGGGAACAAATTGATCTATTTTGTGTGGCATAACGTGCATGTTTGAAATTTGTTAGAAAAACAAGGTATGACCACCGTTGTGGCTATGGTGATGGCCTGCTGGTGGCGATGGGTGGTGGTCTGCTGGTGGAGGCCATGAGAGAAAGGGTGGCCGGTGATCTTGTGAGGCCAAGAGAGAGGAAAATGGGGGAGAAATAGAGTGAAATGAGTAGGGGTGTTCAAAAATATTCGAACTCGATGATCCGATCCGAAAATCCGAATTGAAATCATCCAGAATTTCGAATTATCCGAATTTTGGATATCCGAAATTTCGTATACGGATTTTCCATAATTTCGGATTTTCGGATATCCGAAATCCATTTTTTTAAAATAATTTATATTTTTTATTCGACTAAAAATAATTATATTCTTTAATTTTATGTGTATAATAATGTAGCTTTAACATAATTATAACTAGTTTAAATGTGTCTTACCATCTTTTGACATATTTTTTTTATTTTTATAAGTTTAAAAAGTATGATATAATTTCGTTTACTACACATTTACTTTTTTATTAAAAGGTATATAGATTTGTATATTTTATATTTGAATTCATTTTATAGTTTTTAGTTTCATTAAACTTTATAATTTTCGGATAATCCAATATCCGGATAATCTGAAATTTCGGATATCTGAAATTCGGATTATCCGAAAATTGGATACGGATTCAGATAGTAAAATTCATGTATCCGATTTTCGGATTATCCGAAAATCGGATAATCCGAAAATGAACACCCCTTGAAATGAGGGATAAAATAGGAAAGGTAACTTAAGTGGAATTTAAATTCCTAAATTAACTCCTAATTATCTTTTAATGATTTTTAAAAATAAATTAATTACCGTATATTAAAATTCTCCGGTACATAAAATTCTCCCGAGGTTCAAGTGATTACCATATACTATGCAGCACATCAAAATGTATCACTTTTTTTAAAAAATTTGAAACTTTTTTCATAAACATGTTTTAATGAACATTATAAAGATTATGTATAAATTTCACGCACACTCACACATCCTAGGTACCTGAAATCATGCATCACATAAATGTGCATTCACATACATGCAAATTTATGTAACTCTACGTTCACGTCATTTTTAAAAAGTTAGAAGATGTTAATGTATGTGAAATTTATATGTGTGTGTGTATAATTGAGGTTCAAAAGAGAATTTTTGTGTACCCTTTATTTATTAAGGGTGCACTATGGGTAATAATGGAAAACTAAATATATGCATCATGTGGAGAGAGATCATGATCACTTGATATATCATGGAGTCGGTTCGAGTCTAACTGCAACGAAAAGGAAAGCATTGTATATCACGTGGAAATGATTGTGCATCATGATCACTTGACGCATACGCGGTCGGTCCAAGTCGAGTCGGTTTGAAGGTCCAAATTGGTCCGGATTTTAGCGGGTCCGTTTCTTCAAAGTCGGTCTATTGTTTTATGATTTACATTAAAAAATAAAAAAATTAAATCACTTTAGATGAGGATCAAACCAAGAACAAAGAATTATGGATGAAAAATAAAAAACTAATCAACAATCCTAAATTTAACATATTGAATCCAAAGCCTAAATCCGAGTATTAACAAATTGAAGCTTCAAGTACTTCGAGGGTCTGCAAAGACTTGCTCCAAGCTAGAAGTGTCATAGTCGGAGGTTTAAGCATATCTAACCGTAAACGATAAACCAAATTGATTGTCTAAGAGTCGTTGTAGGCTTCAACGGTCGTTGTAAATAAAGGTAACTGGTTGGCCTTGACTTGACCAAACCGAGAATTGGTTTTTTAGAATGCCATCAGCTGAAAATTTTGATTATATGTAACTGTAAATTTATTTATGAATAACGCGTTTTGATTATATGTAAATGTAAAACGTTATTAATTATTTACATAACTATAGATAAAACATTTAATATTCAAATTGGTCGTGAGGGGTTCCCATTGGTTGAGGTCTCGGGTTCGAGCCTTGCCAATGGTGTTTCTTCTTAGGTGGAGGTGTGAGATTTGGTCGTTACCCTCAAGGTGTCTAACAATGGTGCTAATACACCCTCAAGGTGTCTAACAATGATGCTAATACTAACCACTAACATCTGCTGTTAAAAAAAATCAAGATGTGTAGCTATTAAAGTTTTAATTATTAAATAAAAATCGTTTCAAAACTTTTAGTCGTCAAAAATTACTCACTCCAAACATTTTAATTTCCAGGCTAGGTTTTTAACTATAAAACAACCAAAATATTTCCATAAAATAACATCGTGTTAAAAAACTTAATTAATAAATCTGATAAATAAAATATCACCAAAACACTATACCAAATATAATTATTAATTGTGTTGTTTTCGTAAATAAGTTTGATGTTAAAACTTATGTAGAGTTGTTGTTGAATACTTTTAAACAATCGGACTTTGGTAGCAGAAAATTTTCATGGTTCTTGACTTTCAATTCAAGTGAAATTTGTGTCGTAGAATTAAGATTAATTTATTATTATTTTTTTTTTTTGACAATTATTTCAATGATGTGTGTGTCATCCTCCTAGCTTCCATGTAAATGGGAAAATAATTCAATATTATGGAAGTGGACGACATAAAATTCAAGGATTTGATAGTTGGGTGACAATTAAGAAATCATACGGAAAATAGACTACGATTGTGTTTGTTATTTTAAGAGGTAAATGTATGAAGTCTGAAATTAGCAGGTGGACTTAAGATCTGAAATCTGAAAACCAAATCTGAAATTATGATATGACATGTCTGAAATTAAAAGCGGACATTGAATGTTTTAATTAATTAAATTGATTTTAAAATTTTAGTTAAATAAAATATCAACTTACGTCAACCTCTTAAGTTAAGACTTTAGACGGAAGTCCACAACTTACTTTCAGACGTGGTTTTCAGACGTTTAACCTCTTAAGTCTGAAATGTAACAAACAATCTGTTTTGAATTAAAAACTGAAATCCATTTAACTCTGAAATAAAACAAACAATCTATTTTCAGTTAAGATCTCAAATTAATACTTCATAGGTTTTTAAGAAGTAGTTAAGTCCAAACAAACGCATCCTAAAACTAAAAATTTGAATATTAAAATATACTAGTTTACTGATCCTAGTTAATTAGTAAATAACTAGTTTATAAACCCATGTATAACATAGGTATACATTTAAAAATTTAATTTCGTTAATCTTGTAGGATAATTTTGAAATATATTTTATCAAATTTATAATATCTACTTATATAATACAATAAATATAAATATAAATATATAAAAGAAAAGTTATCATTCAAATTCAAATTTGAGTTTTATATTAGATAAGATTTAAATTTGATTAGATATTATTTAAATTATTTATTATAGATAGATTGGAAAAACAAATTTTAGAAGCAAAATAATAGGAAATTGTTAGGTACACGTGACAATCCCATGTTAAGCCAATTGGCGCTCTATCTAGATGTCATGTGGCATCTACTTACTTATATAATAGAATAGATAGATATAGATAGGTTTGAGACCCATGTATTACATGGGTTGATTTAGAAAATACATAAACTTTTTATATTTTAATAAATTATTATAAAAATTATATATAATTAAAATAAAAAAATTGAAAGCTAGTTAAATTAAAGATAAAAAAAGGTACTTAGTTGATTGATATTACATAAAAAATATTAGGGTATTATTATATTATATCATTAAAAATAGATAATATGTTCTTGCAAAAGAATGTTTCTTTTAATTTTTATTAACTTCAAATATGAAATATTAATGTAAGAAATAAAATACATGAATGCGTATATGTATTTTGAAAATGATAAAATATAAAACTAAAATCTCAGAAAATCAATAATTAAATTTATCATATTCACAACTGAAGTTTGTCATCTAATTCTTAACTTTTGTTATCTAAGTTAAATTTTAAATTTTGTCAGCAAAATAATTAACACAAAATTTTACTTTATTTACTACACTTCTACATTTAAATCTAAATTTTTACATTTGAATTTAAATATCATCATTAAGGATAATAATAATACATATTTATTTTAGGTAAACATTAATTTAATATGTTGCAATATCTAATCTAATATTAATTCATTAATTAGAAAAATTTAAAATCAAATTTTAATGTAATTAAGTTAATGTAGTAAATTAGGAAAAAAAAAAGCGGGAAAATGAATTTTCATGTATCGTAGAAGCGACACGTGACATACATTGTTTTGCTTTATTATAATATATAGATATAGATTATTTTTTTAATATTTAAATCGTTAAAGTTAATATTATTAAATAGTAAAGTATTAATATTAAAGTAACGTAAAAAGTTATTAAAATTAAATTTGAAATTGCGCTCGGTCTTTTAAATTTGTAGAGGTGCACGAACACCGGTTTTTAACCGAACCGGATCGGCTTTTGCCAAAAGAAATGGTTTTTTAAAATCCGGATCGGATCCAAACCGCTTTTTCAACCAAAAAATTATTATCTATATAACCGATTCCGAATATTAAAAACCGATTTTTAAAATTGATTTCATTTTCTTTTGGCATAGTTACTTTTTTTGGGGGCTTTCTTATGTTTTTTAGGCTTAGCTAGCTTCTTTTCTTTTTCTTTTTGGGCTTAGCTATCGTAATTGAATTATTAGTTATCGTAATTTAAATGTTAGTTGTTATAATTTGAATCTTAGTGGTTTTAAACTTTTTATGTGATATTCGTCATCTTCTTCATTTGGAGCTGATATTCCAAGTTTTTACTTCTTCGTTGGGTATATTTGCTTCCAAGTCGACCACGATTGCATCTTCTAGGGTCGTTACAATTTGTTTTCGAGCCGCTCCATCCATATAATCCTTCACGCAAATGCAACATTCTACCGATTCGAGACGTAGTTTCGAGATCCATTGCGATATAACCCTACTATTAACAGATAAAGTGGCTTCCGAAGCTACCGTAGAAGATTGGACGGTTAGTAAATCGCTGGCTAGAACTGGAAAAATCGGTTTCTTATCTTTCTACCATGCCAAAATATCAAAGTTTTCAAAATCTTCATACGTCATATTCGATATAAAATCACTAGATGTATAGTTTCCTAACTCGCTACTCGTGGTGGAAGTACGTGCTTGTTTGGATTGAAAATTTAAAAAATGTGTTTAAAAACGATATTCCACTTCCACATCCACTTGATGATTCTTCTCTTCTCATTTGTTCGTGTATTACACTAATCGTACTGTATTTCGTAAATAAATATTTAATAACTCTCGGAAACATTAGTTAAAATAATTTACTTGGTTTTGGACAAAATTGGGGCCATCCTCGTCTTCATATAAACCAAAAGCATACGCAATACTTTCGATTAGTATTTCCACACCACCAACACGTACCGTCGGGTTTAAAATGGCGGCACAAGTAAAAACGGGTAGTATTTCCTTGAAAATTTTAATAAATTTTTATTTAATTTGCGTTGCCAATATTTTGGAAAAGTTCACTCTCAATTTCAAAATCATTTAGTTTAGATGCCAACAAATAAATTTAGATGCAATAATTTCTCAATCCGAACCCGCATAAATGTTAGGGACAAGCCCTTCTCGTAAAGGCGATTGTGAAACGGTTGCTACGTTTCCCTTTACCTTAACACGGATTGCATCATCATCCACGTCGAGTTCCAACGAGTTGGACAATCTAAATTTGCACCCAAAGTTTTTTTATTAACTGATTTACAATAACGTTTATAAACATTTTGTCTTTGGTTGTTGTAACAAAGAACTGATATAACATCGTTTTAAATTGTAATCTAATTGGTTCAGTCACTTATAATCCGGCGTGCACGGAGAAATTTATAATGTGTGCAACGCAACAAGTATGAAAAATATACATCATTCCAAAAGAGGTGATAATAATAATTTTAATCTCGACACCGCGTTAGTATTAATCGACACATTATCAAAAGAATTAGGAAAAACTTTGTTTTCTAATTTATAAGGACAAATAACTTTTCTCAAAAGTGCAAATTTATGTGGTTCGTCAAATAATTCAAACGTGATTGTTTTTTTCATCATTTGCCAATTTTGGGTATCCAACCAATGTGCCGTAACGGCTAAAAAAGAATTTCTGATGTTGTGAGGGAACTCTAAACGTCACATGTTAACGAAACATAATAATTATGTTCTTCAAAACGCAAAATCATTTTTCCCCTAGCAACACGCCACATGTTTAAAGCATATTCATGAACGATAATACAACTTACTTGAGTATATCGTGGTTGCATCAATTGTTGAATTGTTGCCATCAAATCTTCGTCGTCAAAGTGGTCAAACGACAAAGCTTTTGTGTTCACGAACTTTGTAAAATGTTTCATATAATTTGTTGCCGTAAATAAAAACGCCGGTTTAAGGGGTAACGTTTGCCTGAGTTGCATCGGATAGCATGCGAAGTTTCTTGCATGCTTTCGTAATATGGTTTCTCAATGTCGTGCTTTCTTCGACTGCAAAAAACTTTTGACAAAGTTTGCAACGAGATTTTCTCGAACCGTTTAACATTTCACACAAGTCTTAATGCTCCCAAATTTGTTTGTTGCGTTTGTTCTCGAGCACTTTTACAAATTCAAGATTTCCCCCGACGGAAGATTGTCTCGTCGTATTGTGAGTATTACTAGTAGCCATTTAAGAAGATATAAAAAGAAAACTTGGAATTTTCGAGATTACGAGCTTTCGAGAATGCCGAAAATATCAATCGAAAGTGTTTGGAATGAAATGTAATCAACCAAATACAATTCCTATCTATTTATACAAGTTTGGGGTTGCAAAAATATAATTTTTTGGCCAAGAAAACGGTAATAAACGGCTATTTTTTGCTCCCAACGGGCTATATTTTTAACAGCTTGATTTTTGGATTTTTTTTCCCGGTTAAAAACCAGTTTTTTATCTAGTAAAAAAGCCAGTGACCCAAATATTTTTATATCCGTTTTCAAACTTTTAGTCGTCAAAAATTAATCACTCCAAACCTTTTAAGTAACAGGCTAGGTTTTTAACTATACAATAATCAAAATAATTACAATAAAATAACGTCGTGTTAAAAACTTATAAATATATATGATAAAAAAATTCACCAAAACACTACCAAATATAATTATTAATTGTGTTGTTTTCGTAAATAAATTTGATGTCAAAACTTATGTAGAGTTGTTGAATACTTTTAAACAATCGGACTTTTGTATCAGAAAATTTTCATCGTTCATGACTTTCAATTCAAGTGAAATTTGTGTCGTAGAATTTTAAGTATAAATGAATAATTTTTTTTTTTTTTTTTTTTTTTTTTTTTTGGACAATTATTTCAATGATGTGTGTGTCATCCATGTAAATGGGAAAATAATTCAATATTATGGAAGTGGACGACATAAAATTCAAGAAGTTGATAGTTGGGTGACAATTAAGAAATCGTACGGAAAAAAGACTAAGATTGTGTTTGTTATTTTAAGAGGTAATTGTAAAAAGTCTGAAAATCACGTCTGAAATTAAAAACTGACCTTAAATGTTTTAATTGATTATATTGATTTTAATATTTTAGTTTAATAAATTATCAATTAGACTTCAGAAGGAAGTCCACAACTTAATTTCAAACGTGGTTTACAGACGTTCCTAACATCTTAATTCTGAAATGTAACAAACCGTCTGTTTTAGATTAAAATCTGAAATCCACTTAACTCAGAAATGTAACAAACAGTCTATTTTCAGTTGAGATCTGAAATTAAGACCCTTCAGAGGGTTTTAAGAAGTAGTTAAGTTCAAACAAACGCACCCTAAAACTAAGAGAGTGTTTGGTTCACAGAATCTGATGGAATTTGATGGAATTGGAATGAAAATTCCATTCCAGTGTGCTGTTTGGCAGTAAAAAGGAATGGAATGAAGATTCATTTTTTAAGAAAAAACACCACTTTTGAAGGAATCTATTTTCCTTGGGTTAGTGCCATGGAATTCAAATTCCATTTCAAAGATTTTGACAGTTCTAAAACCAAACCCTAGACTTCATCGTCACCTGCCTCCATTTCTATTCCGACAGATTTCATTCATTTCGAAATTCCATTCCTTGACAGATTCCATTCCAAGAATAAACATTCTGCGAACCAAACGCCGCCTAAGAAATTTTAATATTAAAATATACTAGATTACTGATCATGGTTAATTAGTAATAATTATTTTTTATTAATTAAATCGTTAAAGTTAATATTATTAAATAATAAAGTATTAATATTAAACTAACGTAAAAAGTTATTAAAATTTTACAAAATATAAAATTAAATTTGAAAAAATGCTTGGTCTTCTAAATTTGTAGGGGTGCACAAACACCGGTTTTTAACCGAACCGGATCGGGTTTTTTTTTGCCAAAAAAACAGTTTTTTTTTAAAATACGAATCGGATCCTAACCGGTTTTTCACCCAAATTTTGTTACCTATATAACCGGTTCTGGATATTGAAGACCGATTTTTGAAATTGCTTTTAGATTTTTTTGGGCTTTCTTACTTTTTTTTTTTTTGGCTTTCTTATGTTTTTTAGGCTTAGCTATTCTTTTCTTTTTCTTTTTGGGCATCCTTTATTTATTTTTTTGGGTTAACAAAACTAAAACAATTAACCTAAGGTAAACGCATATATTTCACTCCAATCAAATATATTTATATATTATATTTGATTATAAATACATAAAAAGTTTAAAACCACTAAAATTCAAATTACAACAATTAAACTTTAAATTACGACAAATAATAATTCAAATACGACAACTAAAAAATTCATATATTTGTATATTGTGTTTTCTTTTCTCATAATCATTTGCATTTTGGTATTCGGGTTCACAATCTTCGTCGTCTTCTTCGTTTGGAGATGATATTCCAAGTTTGACTTCTTCGTTGTGTATATTTGTTTCCAAGTCGACGTCGATTGCATCTTCTAGGGTCGTTACATTTTGTTTCCGAGCCGCTCCATCCAAATAATCCTTTAAGCAAATGCAACATTCTACCGATTCGAGACTTAGTTTCGATATCCAATTTGATATAACTCTACTACTAACAGAAAAAGTGGATTCCGAAGCTACCGTAGAAGCTAGAATGATTAGTAAATCACAGGCCATGGTGGCTAGAACCGGAAAAATCGGTTCCTTTTCTTTCCCCCATGCCAAGGTATTAAAGTTTTCAAAATCCTCATACGTCATATTCGATAAAAAATCACTAGATATATAGTTTCCTAAATCACTACTCGTGGTGGAAGTATGTGTTCGCTTGGATTGAAAAATTAAAAAAGTGTATTAAAAAGCGATATTCCACTTCCACATCCACTTGATGATTCTCCTCTTCTCATTATTCGTGTATTACACTACTCGTACCGTATTTTCGTAAATAATATCGAATATCTTTCGGAAACATTTGTTAAAATAATTTAATTGGTTTTGGACAAAATTGGGGTCATCTTCATCTTCATGTAAAGCAAAAGCATATCTAATACTTTCGATTAAAATTTCCACATCACCAACATTTACCGTCGGGTTTAAAGTAGCGGTACAAGTAAAAACGGGTAATATTTTCTTAAAATATTTTAAAAGTTTTTCTTTAATTGCGTTGCATATATTTTGGAAAAGTTCACTCTCAAATTCATAATAATTTAGTTTAGATGACAACAAATAAATTTGGTTTAGTACCAAAGGACTAATCGGGTAATAAATACCGGATAAATAACTTGTTGTGTCTTTAAAAAATCGGTTATTTTTGCAATAATTTCCCAATCGGAATCCGTATAAATGTTAGCGCTTCTCTTAAAGGCGATTGTGAAACAGTTACAACGTTTCATTTTAAGTTAACGTTGAGTGTATCATCATCCACGTCGAGTTCCAACGAGTTGGACAATCTAAATTAGCACCCAAAGTTTTTTTATTAACCGATTTACAATAACGTTTATAAGCATTTTGTCTTATGTTGTAGTAACAAAGACGATTTTATCATCGTTTTAAATTGTAATCTAATCGGTTCAATCACTTCCAACCCAGCTTGCACGGATAAATTTATAATGTGTGCAACGCAACAAGTATGAAAAAATACATCATTCCAAAATAGGTGATAATAATAATTTTATTCTCGGCACCGCATTTGTATTATTCGACACATTACAAAAAGAAATAGGAAAAACTTTGTTTTCTAATTTATAAAGACAAATAACTCTTCTCAAAAGTGCAAATAAATTTGCACTGGTATGTGGTTCGTCAAATAATTCAAACGTGATTGTTGTTTTCATCATTTGCTCATTTTGGGTATCCAATGAAGGTGTCGTTACAACTAAAAAAGAATCTCCGGTGTTGTGAGGGAAACTTCAAACGTCACAAGTTAACGAAACACAATAATTATGTTTTTCAAAACCCAAAATCATTTTTCCCACATAACACGTCACAATTTAAAGCATCTTCACGAAGGGTAGTACGACTTACTTGAGTATATCGTGGTTGCACCAATTGTTGAATTGTTGCTGTCAAAACTTCGTCGTCAAAGTGGTCGAACGATAAAGCTTTTGTGATCACGAACTTTGTAAAATGCTTCACATAATTTGTTGTTGTCGTAAATGAAAACGTCACCTTAAGGGGTAATGTTTGCTTGAGTTGGATCGGATAGCATGCAAAGTATCTTGCATGCTTTCGTAATATGGTTTCTCAACGTCGTGTTTTCTTCCACTGCAAAAAACTTTTGACAAAGTTTGCAACGAGCTTTTCTCGAACCGTTTGACATTTCACACAAGTCGTAATGCTCCCAAATTTATTTGTTGCGTTTGTTCTCGAGCACTCTTGCCAATTCAAGATTTCCCCCAACTGAAGATTATCCCGTCGTATCGTGAGCATTACTGGTAGCCATTTAAGAAGAAATAAAAAGAAAGCTTGGAATTTTTGAGATTGTGAGCGTTCGAAAATACCGAAAATATCAATCGAAAGTGTTTGGATTGAAATGTGATCAACCAAATACAATTCATATCTATTTATACAAGTTTGGGATGAAAAAAATGTAATATTTTGGCTGAGAAAACGGTAATAAACTGCTACTTTTTGCCCCCAACGGCTATATATTTAACAGCTCGATTTTAGGATTTTTCCCTGGCAAGAACTAGCTTTTTGTCCGGTAAAAAACCAGTGACCCAAATATTTTTATAACCGGTTGAAAAAGTGGATCGATAATAACCGGACCGGTTATAAAAAAAAACTGGTTTTGCCATAACCATTTTCGAATCGAAATCGGATAACCAGATCTTTTATACACCTTTAATAATTACATAGTTTGTCTAGCTATAGAACCAACATCTACTGGTGGCATCCTGACATAGAATCACCATTAGCATTCATACCACACACACACAAATATATATATATATATATATATATATATATATATATATATATATATATATATATATATATATATATAGAGTCAGGTTCAAAAAAGTACCTCTCGAAATCAAGTGCACCCGAAGGTACCAACCTTAAAAAACTTTTTTAAAATTTTTTTTCTCATAACCATGTTTAAATTAATGTTATACACATGATATATAAATTTCACATACATTCACACTTTCTGTGTCCTTAAAAGTTATGTGAATGCTCAATGCATATTTATGTGAATGGTCATCCATGTGAATGGTCATTTCACACAATGTGAATGGTGTGAATGACCATTCACATGATCTTTTTTTATCATTCACAAAATTTATGATGTTGCTCCTTTTGAAAAAAAGTCTTATAATGTTGTCTTATACATGTTTATTCAAAAAAAAAATATGTGAATGATCATTCACATTAGGGTACGCTGGGTACGCTGGAATCTCATAGGTACGATGATGAACCTGATTCTATATATATATATATATATATATATATATATATATATATATATATATATATATATATATATATATATATATATATATATATATATATATATATATATATATATATATATATATATATATAGGATTGGGTTCACATTAGAACCCCTCTATTTCGTGAGAACCACTCCAAATTTGTGCATCCACTGTATAAAATTGTGCATTTGATACTAAAATTAAATGTTTTCGATATATTTATGCATTTCATGTAAAAATTTACGCATCTCATGCTATAATTTATCCATTTTATGTACGAATTGTGCATTTAAGAAAATTTGTGCATTTGATGTTCAAATTTGTGCATTTAGTTTATAATTTAATGAATGTAATTTTAGTGTTAAATTATGATATTTATTAATATTTAAGACTAATAATGATTTTAAGTAAAGCTTTTAATTTTAAAATATGTGCATTTGATGTACAAATTTGTGCATTTTGGAGTGGTTCTCACGTTCTCACGGTAACAATGGTTCTTACCGGAACCCAACACTATATATATATATATATATATACATATATATATATATATATGTATATATATACACATATGTGTATATATAGACATATGTGTATATATATATATATATATATATATATATATATATATATATATATATATATATTAAATATTAGTTTTGATTTTGGAATGAAAATGGCTCGGCATTTGGATGCCGATGCCGAGCTCCTGGATGCCGTTGCCGAGGCCAAGGGGCGGTGTTCCCCGGATGCACGCTCGGTACCGAGCTCTTTGCCGCTCCACTCTCTGGGGCCTAATGGATTTGAATGCATAATAAAAACATGAAAAAAAATGATAATTTCTTTTTAAAATAAGAAAAATAGTAGGAGCAAAATTGAAAACAATTGTGAAATATAATTAAGGGAAAATGGAATCAAATAGCTATGAAGTTTTGACTTTGTACTCATTTATGTAGCGAACTTTTTTTTGTGCACATTTGGTAGTCAAAGTTTCAAAATTGTTCCAATTTGGTAGTTGACATACCTTTTAACCGGTTGCTTCCGGTTTTGATGCCTACGTGGGCAATTTTTTAATGACGTGACTACCTGTTTTGATATTATACACAGTTTTATCTACGTGGCAACCCGTTTTTCTCAAAGGTGGATCGATATTATGAAAAACGAACCGGGTTTATAACCGGGTAATAAACCGGGTGATTTAAAAAACGGGTTGCCACGTATATAAAACCGGTTATAATATCAAAACGGGTAGCCACGTCATTAAAAAATTATCCACTTAGGCATCGAAACCGGAAGCAACCGGTTAACAGGTACGCCAACTACCAAATTGGAACAATTTTGAAACTTGACTACCAAATGTGCACAAAAAAAGTTCGCTACATAAATGAGTACAAAGTCGAAAGTTCAGAGCTATTTGATTCCATTTTTCCTATAATTAAAGGGTAACTTACATAGG
Source organism: Centrapalus pauciflorus (assembly GCA_020465985.1). NCBI lineage: Eukaryota > Viridiplantae > Streptophyta > Magnoliopsida > Asterales > Asteraceae > Centrapalus > Centrapalus pauciflorus. The sequence continues at coordinate 366,373 of JAANYP010005530.1, forward strand.
GGAGGGTTCTTCTAAGAACCATAAAAAATGTGGGAACCTAAGAACCTTTTATGGCCTTTGGATTAATGATAATCAATGGTTGATATATTGGATGGTAAATTTGTAATTATTTTAAACTTTGATAGTGGAGAATCTTGAAAATGTGTGAAAATGGTATTTTTGGAAGAAAAGATTTGCTTTTTCTCTTTCTCTCTCTTACTTTTTTCATTTTTATTTTATTTTTCTTTCATTATAATTGATTTTTAAAGTAAAAAACGTTTTTTATAAAAAAAATTATTTTTTCTATGTAGAAAATTATTTAATTGCTAAAAAAATAACGTATTTTATATAGAAATATTATATGTCTATATAGAATACTTTTTTCTATATAGAATATGTTAACGAACATATTCTATGTACTATCTACGTAGAATGTCATGCATTCTACGTAGAATGACATGCAATCTACGTAGAATGTCGTGTATAATGTCAAATATCATATATTTTACGTAGATTACCTGATAAAATATATCAAAAACACATTGAAACAAAAAAAAAAGATTTCATTTAGACATTTTATCAAACACTTGGTATGCAACTCATATATAAAATATACCAAAAAGACATTAAATAGTAATGTTAATCTACAGAAAAAGATATAGAATTGTATAAAAAACATTAAAATATATGAAATATATAAGAAACATAACATTCTACATAGATTATGTGTTATTTTTTACAAGTAGTCTTGTATAATATTCTATTTAGATTATCGTCTAATCTACGTAGATTATCATGTAATCTACGTAGATTATCATGTAAAACATTCAATAACTATTACAATCATTATAAATCTAATATCTTACAAATAATTTTCATTATAAAACATGAAAAATGAATCTCTCATAATCTATGTAGAGTATCGACGAACATATTATATGTACAATTCTACGTAGAATGTCATGCATTCTACGTAGAATGACATTCAATCTACGTAGAATGACATTCAATCTACGTAGAATGTCATGCAATCTACGTAGAACGGTATGCAATATACGAACAATGGCATGCAAACTACGTAGAATGTCGTGTAGAATGTCAATTATCATATATTCTACGTAGATTATTACATGATAAAATATACCAAAAACACATTGAATAGTAATGTTAATCTACATAAAAAGATATAGAAATGTATAAGAAACATAAAAATATATTAAATATATAAGAAACATAACATTTTACATAGATTATGTGTGATTTTTTACAAGTAGTATTGTATTATATTCTATGTAGATTATCATGTAATCTACGTAGATTGTCATGTAATCAACATAGATTATCATGTAAAACATCTAATAACTATTACATTCATTATAAATCTAATATCTTACAAATAATTTTAATTATAAAACATGGAAAATGAATCTGTCCAATCTACGTAGATTGTACATAGAATATGTTCGTCGATACTCTACATAGAATGTCACGCAATCTACGTAGAATGACATTCAATCTACGTAGAATGACATGCAATCTACGTAGAATGACATGCAATATACGTAGAATGGCATGCAATCTACGTAGAGTATCGACGAACATATTCTATATACAATCTACGTAGAATGTTATGCAATCTACGTAGAATGACATTCAATCTACGTAGAATGTCATGCAATCTACGTAGAATGACATGCAATCTACGTAGAATGTCATGTAGAATGTCAAGTATCATATATTCAACATAGATTACATGATAAAATATACCAAAAACACAGTGAATGTTAATGTACATCTACATAAAAAGATATAGAAATGTATAAGAAACAAAAAAAAATATAAGAAATATATAAGAAACATAACATTTTACATAGATTATGTGTGATTTTTTTACAAGTAGTCTTGTATTATATATTCTATGTAAATTGTGATGTAATCTACGTAGATTATCATGTAAAACATCTAATAACTATTATATTCATATATATCTAATCTTACAAATAATCATCATTATAAAAATTGAAAATGAATCTGTCATATTCTATTTAGAGTATCGACGAACATATTTTATGTACAATATACGTAGAATCTAATGCAATCTACGTAGATTAGCATGCAATCTACGTAGAATGACATGCAATCTACGTAGAATGACATTCAACCTACGTAGAATGACATGCAATCTACGTAGAATGTCATGCAATCTACGTAGAATGTCATGCAATCTATGTAGAATGTCATGTAAAATGTCAAATAACATATATTCTACATAGATTACATGATAAAATATATCAAAAACACATTGAAACAAAAAAGAAGAAGATTTCATTTAGACATTTTATCAAACACTTGGTATGCAACTGATATAAAATATACAAAAAATATATAGAAAATAACTGTTAATCTACGTAGAATAACATGCAATCTAAGTAGAATGACATTCAATCTATGTAGAATGACATTCAATCTACGTAGAATGAAATGCAATCTACGTAGAATGGCATGCAATCTACGTAGAGTATCGACGAACATATTCTATGTACAATCTTCGTAGAATGTCATGCAATCTACGTAGAATGTCATGCAATCTACGTAGAATGGCATTCAAACTACGTAGAATGACATTCAATCTACGTAGATAGATATGCAATCTACGTAGAATGTCATTCAATCTATGTAGAATGTCGTGTAGAATGTCAAGTATCATATATTCTATGTAGATTACAAGTAGTCTTGTATTATATATTCTATGTAGATTATCATGTAATCTACGTAGATTATCATGTAAAACATCTAATAACTATTATATTCATATATATCTAATATCTTACAAATAATCTTCATTATAAAACGTTGAAAATGAATCTGTCATATTCTATTTAGAGTATCGACGAACATATTTTATGTACAATATACGTAGATACTAATGCAATCTACGTAGAATAGCATGCAATCTACGTAGAATGACATGCAATCTACGTAGAATGACATTCAATCTACGTAGAATGACATGCAATCTACGTAGAATGTCATGCAATCTATGTAGAATGTCATGTAAAATGTCAATTAACATATATTCTACATAGATTACATGTAAAATATATCAAAAACACATTGAAACAAAAAAGAAGAAGATTTCATTAGACATTTTATCAAACACTTGGTATGTAACTGATATAAAATATACCAAAAATACATAGAATAAAACTGTTAATCCACGTAGAATAACATGCAATCTACGTAGAATGACATTCAATCTATGTAGAATGACATTCAATCTACGTAGAATGACATGCAATCTACGTAAAATGACATGCAATCTACGTAGAGTATCGACGAACATATTCTATGTACAATCTACGTAGAATGTCATGCAATCTACGTAGAATGACATTTAATCTACGTAGAATGACATTCAATCTACGTAGAATGATATGCAATCCACGTAGAATGTCATGCAATCTTTGTAGAATGTCGTGTAGAATGTCAAGTATCATATATTCTACGTAAATTAAATGATAAAATATACCAAAAACACATTGCAACAAAAAAAATAAGATTTCATTTAGACATTTTATCAAACACTTGGTATACAACTGATATAAAATATAGCAAAAATACAATGAATAGTAATGGTAATCTACAAAAAAGATATAGATTTGTATAATAAACATAAAAATATATGAAATATATAAGAAACATAACATTCTATATAGATTATGAATAGTAATATTAATCTACATAAAAAGATATAGAATTATATAACAATCTATATAGACATATAATATGTCTATATAGAATACATTAATTTCTTAGCAATTAAATAATTTTTTATATAGAAAAAATTTATTTTCTTTATAAAAAACATTTTTTTAATATTAAAATCAATTCTAATAAAAGAAAGAGAAAAAAAAATGAAAAAAAAAAGTAAGAGAGAGAAAGTGAAAAAGAGATGCATATAAAAAAGATGGAAAGAGAAAGATAATGTTTTTTATTCCAAAAATACCCTTTTGATCCAAGGGCTCTAAAAGGTTCCTAGGTTCTCACCATATTTGAGTTTCTTAAAAGAACCTCTCCCTATATATATATTTACATATAATATATATATATATATATATATATATATATATATATATATATATATATATATATATATATATATATATATATATATATATATATATATATATATCTATATATATATATATATATATATATATAGAGTCAGGTTCAAAAAAGTACCTCTCGAATTCAAGTGCACCCGAAGGTACCAACCTTAAAAAACTTTTTTTTAATTTTTTTCTCATAACCATGTTTAATTTAAATGTTATACGGATGATATATGAATTTCACATACATTCACACTTTCTGTGTCCTTAAAAATTATGTGAATGCTCAATGCATATTTATGTGAATGGTGTGAATGACCATTCACATGATTTTTTTTACCATTCACAAAATTTATAATTTGCTCCTTTTGAAAAAAGTCTTATAATGTTGTCTTATACATGTTTATTAAAAAAATACATGTGAATGATCATTCACATTAGGGTACGCTGTGTACGCTGGAATCTCATAGATACGCACGCTGATAAACCTGATTCTATATATATATATATATATATATATATATATATATATATATATATATATATATATATATATATATATATATATATATATATATAATTTCGTTTCGCATAATTTTATAATTTATACTGTGTATTTTTTATGGTATATATGTACCATTTTTTTGAACGAAAACATTTCGAATTAAATTGGTTCATCATTTTATGTTTTGTTAAATTGGAAATCGGAATTGTTAGTCATTTTTCTGCTAAAAACATCAAAAATTAGTTTGTTTTTTAATACGTTTGGTTAATTCAAAATTCGAAATGGTTGTTCGTTTTTCCATTGAAAACAATTAAAATTAGATTGATTGGTCTTTTTTTCCATTTAGTTAACCATTTCGCTCCAAAAATTGAAATGGTTATTCATTTATTAATTTAAAATGTTTTTTTTGGAAAAAGTAACAAACCATTTCGGTCGTCAATTTAACTAAATGGAAAAAACAACCACTTAATCTAGTTTTAATGTTTTTTTATGAATTAAAACAATTAAAAATTTCGATTATTAATTTAATCAAACGAAAAAACAGCCAACCAGTTTTGTTTTAAATATTTTCGCTCGATAAAACCAACGAATCATTTCGATCTTAAATTTAACTGTTGAAAAGAACGCCAACGGATTTAATTTTAAATGTTTTCGCTTCGAAAAAAACACGAACTCCGATTTTTAATTTAACCAAATGGAAAAAATAATCAATTATATAAAATTTTCCAATTCAAAAAATGACGAATTATTTCACTTTTTAATTTTTTTTGAACGAATAGAACAAGATATCATTTATATTTTCAGTTTAACCACATATATATATATATATATATATATATATATATATATATATATATATATATATATATATATATATATATATATATATATATATATATATATATATATATATATATATATATATAATTACACAAATCAAATAAAAACTTATTTTTCGAAACACAAAATAAATTTGCGAAAGCTTATTAAAGTTATAAAACTGATTAAAATTTGAAAATTTATTAAAGCTATATATAATATAAACAAAATGATGCAAACCGATTAAAAGATATAATACACACACAGGTATATATATATATATATATATATATATATATATATATATATATATATATATATATATATATATATATATATATATATATATATATATATATATATATATATATATATATATATATATATATATATATATATATATATATGTATATATATATATATGTATATATATATATATATATATATATGTATATATGTATATATATATATATATGTATATATATATATATATATGCATATATATATATATATATATATATATATATATAGTATCACCCATTATGCAGCGCACCGGAAGGTACCACCCTAAAAAGTAATTTTTTTGAAAGTTTTATCATGAACATGTTTTAATTAACATTACACAGATCATATGTAAATTTCACGCAAATCCAAATACTCTAAGTGCATGAAAACACGCATCACATAAATGCACGTTCACATACATTCAAAATTATATAAATGTGTGTTCACATCATTTTTTAGGAAGTAGGAGATGTGAATGTATGGGAAATTTACATATGATCTTCATAATGTTAATTAAAACATGTTTATGAAAAAAGAATTTAAAAAAAGTTTTTTAAAGGTGGTACCTTCTGGTGCGCTGCATAATGGGTGGTACTCTCTCGAACCATAAAAGAACGTATTGTTTCCTGTAGCAATCTTGAAGGAAGACATGTGTTTCAACGGTTTACAACTAACTTCCCCATTTTGCCCTCTTCACTCTTCCCCTGTAACCATACTTTTTTCCCCAATTTCCACTTCTACATGCCTCAAGCATTTCACGTCAGACTTCCGTACTTCAACGACCGCGGTTCATCACCGCCTTGTCACCTTCCCGATATCCGATCACCGACAATCTATCGAGACCATCTGTGAGTGCACTCTCCTATGTCGTATTGCCTTGATATTCTTCTGGATTTTTTACTTTTTAACATTGGGTTTTGATTAAATGTGATTAAATTAGGCTGAATTTTTTTTTTTTTTTTTGCTTGAGTTCATCACTGATTATATTTAGCTTTTTAGGTTTATATTTACACATGCAACTGGTTTGTTTTGTTTTTTTTTCCTAGGTTTAGATAGAGACCCAATGACTAATTTTACTTTTGTTTCTTCTATATCGAGATGTAGATATCGATGGTGATGCATCTTTCAGTTTTACATTGGATTTTTTATATATCTTTGGTTTGGCAAGCAACTTTCAGATTAAGCTTTATGGTTCTTCTAGATCGAAATCTAGATTTACATTGTGATGTATTTTGGTCAAATGATATAATGATCCTTACAGGATTATAAACGTATCAAACTATTTTTTCAATTTCATCACAATATTTTCTTTACGTGGTTCAAAGTTTGGTGCTTTCTATCTTAGAAAATGTATTTGGGGTTGTTGGATTATCAAGCTCAGAAGAGTCTCATCAAATCAATTTTTCTTTCATCCCCTTTAAATATTTTGACTGTTGTTGCTTCAGTTACATGATGATGATTGCTTTGTAAGTTTTCATTATTGATTCCATGTTTTTTATGTGTTTAGATGTATATTTATGAATTCTTGTTTAGAATTGGGAAATTTTAGGGTTTAAGATCACTAAGGTTCAATTGTTTAAAATATGAGAATTTTAAGGGTTTAAGACAGAAATTAAAACATCAAGATGCATGCTTTTCATGTCTGCATTTGTTTAACTTTGTGTTTAAATTTAGAGGGATTGCATTTGTTTGATCTTGGTTTAATGAAACCTGGGTGATCTAGGGGTTTAATCATGTTTTTGGGCTTTTTAATACATATGTGATTTTTTGTATCTCCAATTTTCTTTTCTTTTCTGGGTACTGTTTGATCAATACTATGAGTGACATTCTGATTAATTGAGAAATCTTTGATGATGCCATGAATTCGACTGTTAAGAAATAGTTGTCATCTTGTTTGAAATTGATCTTTATTAGTCCTAAACTCGGACTTAGATGTAATATGTCCATTTCACCCACAGACTTTCGTCTCCTATATAGTGTCATGTCACCTTCTCATTGTTAACGGTCATAACTCTGTTGAGGCCTATATCTGTAAATGTTCTCATCATTTTTCAGTCTCTTCTATATTAATGTTACCCTTTTAATTTTTTTGGGTCATAGCTCCTTCAGTCAACTTGAAAGACTTATCGTCATCAATTGGTTGGTGAAATATAACCTTGATGATTGGCTTATTTGCGTTCACTTTGATTTTTAAGTATTATATCGCTATTCATGAGATAATAAGATTTGAAATCCCTTGAAAACAATGGAGTTACATTGTTGTTTAAGGGAATTTAAGCACCAAAACCTATACAAGACTCACTACAAAGACCCAGGGTTTAAAATTTCAAACTGGTATTTCCCTTTCCCATATTTATGATAAGTTAACCATTTTTCTTGAAGTTGCAGGTATAGAACAAGTTTCAAAGGTTTTGAACAAGAAATAATGCTAGGATAACTTTAGCTAGAGTTTTAATTATGAAGTTGTTAGTTCATGTCTTGATATTGTGGGTTGTATAGTTATGGATTTTCTGTCATTTCTCTTATAAAAGTTGAGTTGATTAACGTACTATTGAGAGGATAGGGGATGTTAAGACGCTTTTTTCGTATAGAAAATTTTATCTCAAAACTATTTGGTCTGTAAATGTTTACCTTTGGTTACTGCTTTCTTCCATGCTTATTAGATTTTAGCAGAGCATCTAGAAAATGAAATTATTATGTCTTTGTCAGTTTTTCCTTTCAGATGGGGTTATCTTGGAGTATATAGCAACCGTTATAAAGGTTTTTCTTCCAACAACTTATTTGCATTTTTTTAGATGTTTCTTCCAACATCTTATTTGTATTTTTTGGATGTGATTGACTGCAATTATAATGTTTGTTTGTTTATCTTTAGAGAGTATTATGTATGTGGTTCTATCTGCGTAACATTTTTTTTTTTTTTTTATGGTTATGGTTGGCTGAAAAAAAAAAAAGATGATCACAATGGGTTTATGTCTGAGTTGTGAGACAATGTTTGGATAGTTGTTTCTAAGGTGTATTGAATTATCTCATTTTGACTTTTGGATGGTATCCCTTCAATAGAAGTATACTTGATGGTACTGTTTATTTTTCCTCATGCCCTTATTTCTCAAATGCTTACAAGCTCAATAAGTTGGACAATTAGACATTATCAAGAACTATAAGATCTTTTAAGGCCCTAATTTGTGCCTTGTGGAGCATACATTAAGTTCTTTTCTAAAGATAATTGAGATTCTTATACAAATTATTTTACAGTGGTTTTAAGAAAATTCTGAAATAGATCTGCAAAAGCATAGATCGACAATATGAAATTTGGATTATGTCATTTATGAACTTTATAATATAAGGATGGTTTCATTATGATTTTAATTATTTGTTATGTCATCTGTCTTGTAAAGAAACAAAAATTTTACTTGCCTTTTAAAAATCAAAATTAGACTTCATGGGCTGTGCGGAGCACAACCTATAAGGGTACCTAGTATATATATAAAACATAACATAAGAAAACTACTAAAATTAATAAAGAATTGGAAAAAAACTCTTGTATTTGTTTCCAAATAAATAATAATATTAATATTTTTATTATTTTTTATGTCTATTTGTTTTATTAAAATAAAGAGTTGGTAATGATTTGTAATTAAAAGAGTCAAAATTGTATAAATATAAATAAGGGCAAAATGAGCATTTCAATTAAAATTAAGAGTAAATTACAAAAATGGTCTCTATGGTTTGGTCGAAATTATGAATATGGTCCCTGGTCTTTAAAAATTACATAAATGGTCCCTTAAAATACTATTTACTTGCAAAAATGGTCCCTCTTTCTCTTACCTTTTTTTAAATGACGGTTTTGCCCTCAATAACAATTTGGTCTCTCAACTATGTCCTTTAATTTCAATTTTAGTCCTTTTTATAAATTTTCACATTTTCTTTAAATTTATTATTATTTATACATTATTATTTTTAAAATATATTTATGTTATAAGATATATTGATTTTTTATTTATTAAGAATTATTCCTATTATAATATTTAATTTATTTAATATACGATTCTTTTATATATACGATTTAATTATTAAGAAATTATTTATCTTATATTTCATTTGATAAAATATGTATACATTGTTATCCTTTTTATGTTTCTATCTAACTATTTCATTACGTTAATATATTTTGATTTATTTATATTTTTTTAAGAAAAATATATAAACTATGGATTGAATAATTTGATTTAAATATGTTTATGTTAATATGTTTGGATTCAAGTTTAGTATTTTATTAATTTATATTTTATTATTTTGTAACATTATTACGTTTCAATTAAACTTAGTATTTTATTCGTTTTGGTTTAATTATTTCCTTACTTACTACATTTCGATTTAATTATAATTTCTAATAAAAATATGTGGACTTCACATTTTATTCATTTTCATTTAAATATTATTTTAGGTTTCTAAGTTTTGACTTAATTTTGAGGAAAAATATATAAACATAATATTTTATTCAATTTTTAACTTAAATATTTGTAAGGTTAATACATTTCTAATTAATTATAGTTTTTAAGTAAAATATATAAACTTAATATAAGCATTTATATGTTTTGGATTATATACTTTGACAGATGCATTTGGTTTGTATATTTTGTAATGAAATCGAAACGTATTGATCTAACAAAACAATAAGAATAAAATAAACAAAGTAGTTGTGTAAATTAAAATGTATTATAACAAAAATATTAAAATCAAATTAATAAAATCCCAAAATAATTAGAAAAAAGTGATAGCACGAGTGCCAATATACGTAACAAAAGAATTAAATTAAAATGTCCTGTTTATACTTTTCTCATAAAAAATATAACTAAATAAAAATATATTAACATAACTAAATATTTATATGAAAATGTATAAAAGACAAAAGTGTATAAATATTTTTACAAATAAAATATAAGATAAATAAAATTTTAATAAATAAATCTGATATATAAAAAAGACGTAATTAAATACATTAAATATTACAATAGGATAAGTTTTTTTTTTAAAATAGCAATATATCTTATAACATATATATTTAAAAATAAAAATGTATAAATAATAATAATAAATTTAAAGAAAAGGTGAAAGTTTATAAAAGGGACTAAAATTGAAAATAAATGACATGGTTGAGGGGCCAAATTGTTATTGAGAAATGACAAACCCATCATTTAAAAAAAAAGTTAAGAGAATTATGGACCATTTTTGCAAGTAAATAGTGTTTTGAGGGACCATTTATGTAATTTTTAAAGACCAGAGACCATATCCATAATTTCGACCAAACCACAGTGTCCATTTTTATAATTTACTCTAAAATTAATTGATAATGGACTAATTTTGAAAGTAAACCTTGATGATAATGACCGGTTTTGCAAAATTGAAAGTTCAAGGACTAAATCCAAAGTTTGATACAAACCACAAGGACCATTTTGCAATTAACTCTCTAATTAATAATGAATCAAATCATAATTTATTGAGTAAATTACAAAAATGGTCCATGTGGTTTGGTCAAAGTTATGGATATGGTCCCTAGTCTTTAAAAAATTACATAAATGGTCCCTCAAGACACTATTTACTTGTAAAAATGGTCATTCTTTGTCTAAACCTTTTTTAAATGTCGATTTTACCCTTTTTTTCAATAACAGTTTTGGTCCCTTAACTATGTAATTTATTTTTAGTTTTAACCCTTTTCATAAATTTCTAGTTCTTTTATAAATTTTAAATGTTAATTTTAATAATTAATTATTATTATTTATACATTTTTATTTTTTGAAATATATTTATTCTTTATTTGATAAAAGTTATTCTCATTAGAATATTTAATTATTTATTTTACGTTTCTTTTGTATATTTGGTTTTATTATTAAAAATTATTTATCTTATGTTTCATTTGATAAAATATTTATACATTTGTATCTTTTATATGTTTTCATCGAACTATTCAGTTATAAATGATTTTCCAGTATTATATCAGCACTCGTGTATATTAATCACACAAACATTCAAGCAAACAGAATATAAACTCAATGATTGGAAATGATGATGAAAAAGACAAAGATAATGTTTTCTCTAAAAGGCGGCTGCTCACACCGAATTCGTGTATTGATAATTGACAAACCCTAGGCGGGTCTATCTATTACAAGGGGAATTAATTCAACTTTCCAACTATTACACTTTGGTCCCCTCTACTTGTAAAATAAAGAAACAACTAAACAAAGTCTTTAATTAAATTACAAGCAAATAAACTAATAATATTTATTACAAAAGAAATCCACAAGATCGAAATTAAATATCTAACAGTCTCCTCCTTTTCGATCAATGTGGGTGAACTCGGGCATGATTCGTAGTTTCTCGGAGGCCAAAGACGACGTCGAACCGTCTAGTCACTTGCCTTAAATGTAGCCTCTAGTTCAGTATTTCTATGCCGCTGAGGATCTCTTGAATCTCCTTAGGTTTGCGTCTAAGTTCAGGATTTGTCTGAGCATCGTTTTCTTGTATTCTTTTGGTAAGCTCAACTCTGACTAATCTGATAGTTCGTCGGAGTAACAAGGTAAATCCTCAAAGCGCATAAATCTTTTTCGTCCTTTTTGATTCAAAAATATGATTCCCGGTTGCCCTCCCAATAAAACTTTGAATGCCGGGTAGTGGTCTAGCAGAAAGATGTCTTGCTCCGGGGCTTTTAAACTGACTTTAACTAACGCACTCTCAATTGCCATTTGAAAGTCTCTTAGGCACATCACAATTGAGCGGCGATTCATGCTTCTAACCAGGGCGGCAACAGCGGTGACATGAGTTAGACATTTCTTAATTATATCTTTCAACTTGTTGTGAAGAAACTCGATGTCGTCTACGTTTGCAAAATCAAGGCCAGTTTCATGTAGTTCTTGAATAGATCCCTCTTCTCTGAGCACTTCAAAAGCAGGAGTGAATACCTGGGCGCTTTTATACATATCAATGTTATTGATCTTTACAATCTTTGATTTAGACCAATATTTACTTTTATCTCTATTTTCCCTCAGTATCATCTGATTGTATTCTGCTTATTCTACTCGAGATGCATCGGTCATGACCATTAGAAGACGTCTGTTGTAAGACCCCGGTCTATTTCTAAAGACCATTTTAAAACTTTCTTATAAGAAGGGGTTCCGAAACTATTCTGTCGGGAACTTTCTCAAAAACTCTTTTAACCCTTAGACCGGAGGCTCTTCTAATTCAGCGGGAGGAGCTTCAAGAAGTTTCAAAACTCGAGACCTCCGGTCCTGCTTCATTTCTTCTCTGATCTCTCCATCCAGAGATTGCACTCCACCCTTAGAATACCACCGGACCCATTCAATGTCTGTTATATCGTACCTTGCGGTGACATCTCTAGTATCAAAACAGTCTACAGTTCTGGGCCCTGATGTATCAGAAGTTTGGGCTGGTGGGGTGGATTGAGCTGGAAGGGTTGATTGGACTGTTGGGGTAGGTTGAACTGGTGGAATTTCTTGGATGTAGGAGTGATTTGGATTGGTGGGGTTTCTATGGGAGCAGTGGATGTGGTTTGGATAGCAGAAATGATTTCTTCTTGAGGCACGTGGGTTGGGGAATTCAAAAATTCAAACGAGGAAGATGATTTTTGTGGTGATTCAGGTTCAGGCTTGGGAGGAGTAATTGGATGATAGTCTTGGTCATTATCAAAGTCTGTATCAGACACTAAAATGACCTCAACTTTTTATAAATATAGGCTCATACTCCACTATACCCGACGTAGGATCCAAAGGAGCTGGGCCTTCCACCATAGGCTCGTCTTCTAACATCTCTTGAGTCCCATAACTCTGTTCCTCTGACCCTTGTAAATATGCTCCCTCTGATTCTGCTCCCCCTACAATCATCATCGGGTCCTCAGACTGAACTTTCTGGCGCTTCTCCCCCTCATGGCGATCAGGGTCGTCCTGATCGTCATGTTTTCTTTTGTGAGAGTCAGCCTGAGGACGACACTGTAGCTCTATAACTGCAGAATCAAGACGGTCCATTCTGGAGTTTATCTGCTATTGGACTTGTAAAATTAGCCTTGTAAGCACATCCATCTTGTCTGATAATTCTGAAATCTGAGCTTGGACTGATCGGGTACCTGGTGGTGGCAGATCCTCAGATGCAAACCCTTACCCTTAATGAATGATAGAAGGGCGGTATGCCTCTCTTCGGAAGCCTCCTTTTGGGCATCCAGGTCAGCCCTGGTGACAACACTAGCAGCACGGAGAGCTGTTGTTAACATCTCGAGATTAATCCCGGGATGGCCTGATGTTGACGGCATTTGTGATGCAACACCAGGTCTTCCTTCCGTCACTTCCGGCTCCACTACGGGACAGAGGCGTCGTGCTGTGTGTGTGAGGGTGGGGAGTGAGCTGTGGTCGAGCGAAGGATGGTCACTGGGGGCGACGTGTGACCTGTTTCAACACCATGACTCTCCGAGTGAGAGGGTGATGGTGTATGTGCAATGTTCCCGTGGAATGAAGTGATATTCCTTTGAGAGGATATCAAGTGGATGGAGGGGGTTGTTTCGACCATTGGACTGATGGTCTTATGCGGGGTTGTCCAACTTAAGGGGCTAAGATCTCCCTCAGATGCTACTAATTGACCTCTCATTTGGACAGAGACGGTCCGTTCAGAATCGGCCGCCTCTGCCTCCTCACCTTCTACTCCCTCCCTCACCTCAGACAACTCCCTCTCACCAAAGCCCAGAATTTGTTGTACATCCACCTCTGCTCTCTCAGACTCACTCACTCTTGCCTCACCTTCGGATTGGTTAGGCTCAGTCGGTTCTGACTGAGCCTCATCCGGATACAAAGCCCTTATGTATTCCCTTACCCGCTCTGTTTGTATAGCTTCTTGTAACAATGACAGTGGAATTGTCATCACCGGTACGCTGGGATTTCCCTTTGGAATGTTCAATTGTTGAAGTGCAGCTATGACATATACGCCAGATTCTGGTCGTTCGTGAATGTCATCATCGTTGTCCATGGCGTACTGTATGATCAGTTGAAGAAACCTCTGAAAAGGTATGTATTTACGCCCTCGCTTGGTTCTTTTCTTGAGAATGGCTCTTTTTAATTCGTCAAACATGAATGCCGCGTAGTCATAATGTCGGTCATACGCAAATGCGGCAAACATTGAAAGAACTTGTATGGACGCAGTCATGGCCGATGTTTCCCAGTGAAACATTTGTTGATGATATCAAATAGAAACCTCCAGTGTGCTTGAAGGTTCTTTGTTCTGAACTCAGATGGCTTTGAGAGTGGACCATCATAACCAAGTTACTTGATTTCTTCATGGGTTTCCAGAAGAGAAGGTATGGGTGCCAAGGCATGTCTAGAAAATGAGAAGGCTTTAGCAACGAGGCGGAGAATGTGGCGGATGGCTGCTTCGGTGATTTTGACTGGAACGCAGTCTATGGTAGATGTGAAGTGGGGTTTGGCATCAGACACGAATGTGAGATGATGCCAGAATTGTTGAAGGTAAATGGAAGGTACGGATATGGCGGTGGATAGGGAGTAAAAGAGTGGGTGGCCTTTGAGGATATCAAAGGAGATTTCCTCGGCTTCACGACGGAGGGTTGAAATGTTAAGTTGCCAATTGTGGGGGGCAAACTCGACATATTGGGATTGGTGAAGGATGGACTCCTCAGGTAGTTGGGCATTATTATTCGGGATATGTGAATGAGGAACGGTAAGAACAACTGCGGGTTCCATGAGTCCTGTAGAAATGCAGCAGAGTTAGAATAGTAGACTTAACAGAATAAAACATTCATACTAAGTCTGGGATAAGTTTGAAATAGAAACTGTCTAAACTGTTTAAAGAATCGGGTCTTTATCAGTAGATTGTGAATTCTACTGAATAAAGTCCAAAGTCAATCGTTAAGAGACCAATGTTAGAATAGACATTTTCACTCAAACACTGATCCTAACTCTAACCAATGGTGTAAAGCACTTGAAATCTTTTTGGGATTTTTGATTTTTGATAAAAATGGAAAAATGGAAAAATTTTAAAAAATGCTAAGTGTTGAATTTCAGATGAGCTGAAATTCGGATGAACAGTGATCCGAATTTGGTTCAGTCCGAATTTCGGATGAAAAATGCATGAAAAATGTAATGATGGGAACCGAATTTGGATGAGGACCAAATTCGGATGGGGAACGAATTCGGATGCAAAGTGGTGAAAATGAAAATACTTAGAAAAATAACTGAAAATTGAACAATGCGGATTAAAACCGAATTCGGATGCACACTGGTCTGAATTCGGATGCACAGTGGTCCGAATTCGGATAGGATAGTTAAAATATTTGAAAATTTTCTATGGAAATTCATCCGAAGTCCGGATGGTCCGAACTTTGGATGGTCCAAAATTAGGACTTAGAATATTTTCAGCCTTTAATGTTCATGCACATGCAACGTGAACAGTTAACAAATTACATAAAAATGCATGAAAATGCAGATCCTAGTGTAAAAACATGCAATGAGTAATTTATCTAAGGGAGAATTTCATATATATCCTTGTAAACCTTTCTTATTACATATATATCCCTATAAACTTCCTTATTACATATATATCCTTCTAAACTTTTAGAACTCACTAATATATCCAAATATCTAATTTTTAATTATTAAATCATTTAGAAAATATTAAATATCAATTTATTTATTTATTTATAGATCCCCAAATTATCCTTTTCCCACAAAATAGGAGTTGCATATATTAAAAAAAAAGTACACGTTCAGATACTCACTAATATAATTGCAAAATGATCCTTAATAATTTAATCACGTCATTGCAATTACTACAATTCCAATAACCATAATCAAACATCACATCCAAACACGCCCACCCAAAAAAAAAAAAAAAAAGAAGTTTGACTTAAAAAGTCAAAATGTATATAATTTAAGATTGAAGACGATATTAGAACCACCGAATATACTAAAACCATAACCAAATTCTTAAATTTAAAACTTAAAACCTGCCATAAAACAAATAACAACTCAATCCAATAAGCCAATTGACGAAAAAAATGAAGAACAAAACCCTCTAAAAACCCGTTTTCACTAACAAACACCCACATAAATCCTAGTCTGCAAAATTGGTGCTACAAGTCGAATTAAGCTAATTTTTAGCCTCAAATGTCAAATTGAAAAACAATGAATTAAAATTCCATCATAAACAAAACCCCCTCGAATCACTTCATAACTCACAAACATGAAAACTTTCCGCAAGCATTATATATAGAGAAAGCGGGGTACGGAGCAGGTTCACCAGATGTAGCAGTATTGCTACAATTGCAACTAAAATGATGTCTCGGAAGAACCAATTTCTTCTGTAACAACATCCTTACCCTGCTCTTTTGCCATGATTATTCGTGGATTTCAGGAATATAGATGAAGACAACGATGAAATGGAGGTTCTAACGAGTTGGGGATTGGATAGAACACAATAATATGCAGTTGGTGAAGAAATTGGCGTACTCATTTCACTCTGAATTTAGGGAGAGAAATGAAAAGATCTTGCTGGAAATGTTAGTTGCATAATACATATAATAACATAACGATGTGATGAATTTTTGCTGTTTATATGCAGGGTTTATTATGAAAAAAACCAACATGTTTTCACGTTTTTTGCGTTTTCGTCCCTCAATGTTATTTTTTTTCATAAAAAACCTCAAGTTATTCTTTTCTTATTGGTTTAGTGAAATTTTGGACATTAGACCCCGGTTATAATTTGTGAACCGGGTTTTAAAAACTTGAAAAATCGGGTTCTAATGTCCAAATTTCACTAAACCAATAAGAAAACAATAACTTGAGGTTTTTTATGGAAAAAAATAACATGGAGGGACAAAAACGCAAAAAAAAAAAAACGTGAAAACATGTTGGTTTTTTCCATAATAAACCCTTATATGTATTATGTAATTACTAATATAACTAATTTCAAACTCCTGTTTACTGTTCAATGAACAGTTAAGCAGGCTGCTAGGCAGCTCAAGCAGGCAGGTAAGCAGCTGACTTATTTTATTACTTTATATATAATACGTAACAATTTTGTTTTTCTGCGATAACTTTGATATATTCTATTTTATTAAAATTTGAATATATCATTATGATCACATTATTTTTATCTACATTCCGATATAAAATTTATTGCCGTCGGAACTATTTACTTTAAGCAGGCAGACATGCAGCTGGCTAAATATTATATTTTTTACATGATATAATTGTTTTTTTCTATTATAACTTTTGATGTATTATATTTTATAAAATTCAAATATATCATCATGATCGTTTTTCTTTTAAGTACATTTTAACATAAAATTGTATTTTGTGTCCGCTATTTTAAAATGACAAAATTTTTATTATTTAGTTGATTGATCGGTCACACTATTTCACTGTTCACAGAATAGTAAAGCTAACTGGCAGACATAACATTTATGCTTTACTGTGATAACATTTAATATATTATATTTTATTAAAATTTGAATATATTATTATGATCGCATTATTTTAATCTATATTCTGATATAAAATTTGTGATCGTCGGAACTATTTTTATTAGGCGGGTATGTGTAGGTCCCGAGAGGTTCCCAAAGTATATAGTTATAAGCTGTAGAGAGGGGGTGAATACAGCAATTTAAAAAACTAGACACTCTTTTCTCAATGTTTGTATGTATTATCAACAATTTGTTAATTACAAACAAGCTTGAATGCGGAATAGTTCAAGCTGAGATGACAGATACAACAGTATGTTCACTAGTCTAAGACAAACTCAAACTAGAATACAATGAATACACTCACTAAGAAGCACTCACTGTGTTTACAAGACTTAAGGGAACGGCTTGTGTAAAACAGCTTAGACACACAGATACTGGTTTACACAGAAGGTTTGCATGCATGAAAATCAAACTTGCACGTTCACTCTTGGTTTCAGCACTTAGCTTTCTTCACACATCTTTCTGTCCTTAGAAGCTTCCTTTTATACTCACTCAGAGGATCTAAGAGAAACATCTTCATTGGACGGAATGAAAAAGGAGAAGTCTTGTTGAAAAGACAACATAACCTTTTCTGCACTTTTCTTAAAAGCAGACTTGTCTTCACATGTGCAGAACTTTTGTCTTTTTACTTTGTCTACTGTTGCATTGCCTTTAACTAATTTAGGAATGTCAACTTTGCGTCTTTCTTCCTTGTAAAGGCCTATTTTGATATAAGAAAAAGGTCTGTCACCCTTTTTCAAATAACCTTTTTGTCTTCATGTGACAGAACAGCTTGGGCAGGCTGAGCGGTTCTGCTTTCCACTTTGTCTTCGACTTGTAAACTGATCTTGTAGTAAAAAACAATACATGATGACTTGGAAACAAATTCCATAAAGTGTTTAGCCTGTTCACAAAGAACAGGTTCTGTTCACAAGAACAGAAACTTTAAAAAAATGCCCAAGCTGCTCAACAGTGTAGAGCAGCGTAGACAGTTTATGTCCAGCCTGTTCAGCAGACAAAGCAGCTTGGACAAACTGTCTTAGTTGCAACACATGCAACATATAGAACAGCTTTAGACTGATATTGCAAATCATTTTCAGGTTTCAATAAGGCATATAACAGGCCTTAAATTCAACCTTCAAATGAATCAACAGGTTTGATTATAAATCTCCCCCTCAGATGTAGAACAGGTTTGACTGAGGCCTTTTTGTGCCTAACAATCTCCCCCTATTTGCAATAACCAGTCCAAGCTGGTCTTATCAAAAATCACTATATATTTTTACAGTACATTTGCTGAAATAAAATTACAACATTACAGTAAAGTAAAAGATCAGTTTATATATACACTGATTCTTGACTACACTAGAACAACACATGTTCTTA
>JAANYP010005533.1:0-51778 GCA_020465985.1 Centrapalus pauciflorus
GCAACGACTTATCAAAATGCCTTTTACAATCAACAACAGTGGGCTTACACGGACGCCGTACGGGACCACATGAACTATAACGCGGGCCTGCCACATCAGCAGTATCTGGACTATAAGTGGCAGAACTTTGAGAGGCTAAACATTGAGGAGTGAACACCTCAATACTTTCCTGCTTATGGCCGAATCCCCACGACGACTCAAGGGGAAAGTGTAGTGATTCTGGGGAACACTTATCCACAGTCGCCGTTAATACAAGAAGACTGCGATCCTTGTAGCGAGTTCTTCTCGAGTATATTCGGACCGCCTTCACAGCGGTGATCAGGTACCCTCGCTCCTTTTCATAAGTAATTTTAGTTACCGCATTGTGTGTCATTTTATTATTGAATAAAGCGTGATTCTTTTGAGAATTATCTTTTTTTGCAAGCTAGCGACTTAAATATGATGATGTTATTTAGGTTGGAGTCAAGTAAGAAGATATAAATAAATGAGTTTAAATTAAGCACAAAGAGTCATAAACACTTGAATTCTACGAAGTGAACCAAATTAGAAGTAGGATATTACGTGCAATAACGAGCAGTAAATAACAAAAGTTCCAATAGCCGCAATTAATTCGTGCAATAAGGGGGAGGAACTGAACACGGATAAGCCTCAATTCAGGTGTGGCCTAGTTGATTCAAGAAATTAAGTCTGAAGGGTACCATCATGCCTAGTCCCAAAAGGCCAACTGGTCTGGGAGTGGCTGATCCAAATCCTGTTACACGGATCAATTAGAAAGTGACGTTTAAGCTTGAATGAAAAACATAGATATTGCATGAAAAAGACTAAATACGAAAATAAAAAGAAAGATTAATAGCTTAAAACATGCCCTGAGGGAAAAGATGGCCTAGTGACCCACGTGAAATTCAAATCTGTAACCTTGAGCTAAAAGGATGATAGTGGTTAGGAATTTTTGAAACAATTATCCTAGAGACGTTAGAATATATATGAAAATGATAGTTCGTGTCCTTGAATATGGATGTGTTTATGAAGACTAGTGTTTGTTTAAATGCTTTTTGTTGCATCTGTCTTTCTTGATAAACCTGATGCATTTAAAAGTAAGATTTTCGTTGCTTGCTTGGGACGATCAAGGGTTAAGTTGGGGAAGTTTAATAGGAAGCCAGGCGCAGGGGGGAGGGGGGGGGGCTGTGCCCGCGGCTAAGTTCAACCCATAAAAAGAGAATGTCGCGTCTTTTCTAGGGTTTAAGAGCTGCCTATAAATACAAGACATTCCAGACGAAAAAAGGGGTCGCATTTTACTAAGAGAAAAACTTAGAAAAGGTTACGGTTGAGCGAATACGGCTACGAAGAGCGAACGAGACAAGCTGTGGCGCTGCTAAGATATATGAACCCACAACTCTGGAGTATCACACCAACGATGTCCGGGTAATCTTGCATTAGTCATTCCTAGAGAAGCACAAGGCTAAGTGTTTATTTTTATGAACAATTCTTTATGTTTGTTGCGTTTCGTAAGATAGTTCGTTGATATTTTATTATTCGTGCCGAGTTACAGTTATAATTAAGACGAGTAACCAAAGTAACACGCGCTATGCCCAAGATCACGTAACAATATTAATAACTATCATAAAAAGGTTATGTCTATGTAATCTTTATATCGTTCTTGAAAGTGAATACGAAGCTAAGTGTGGAATCCGGGAGTGGTTATATTTGTTAACGTATTTAATCAATCAAATCAATTAAGTTTTCTTTTACAATTGCGCAATTAATTAGTTTTATAAAAGTAAGTAACAATTTTTCTCAATCATTCACCTTTCAATCAACTAAGTTCGCAACACTAGTCACTCGAATACGTGTAATTAACCTCTCGCTCCCTGTGGATACGATCCCTACTTACCCTAGCTTCTAAGGTATTTAGTGGTTATTTTTGGCGAGTTAATGACACTCTTAACAATGAATCTGTTGGAATTGTTGAGAAACAATATTAGAATAGTTTTGGTATGATTGTTATGAGTTGTGCTGCTGAAAATCGAGTTGTGGGGGTTAAACTCCCCATGGACAGAATAGAGACAGAACAGGGGGACCTGCAACTCGTCGCGATCGTGGTCGCATTGGGGCAAGCGCGGCAGCGATGAGTGGCGCGAGGGTGAGTGCGGGCTAGTGTTTATGAGCATGGGCCGCGATATAAGCGTGCCACGCGATGGGGGCAGCGCGACCGCTCTCGGGCGAATGCGGCCGCGATCCGCCTGGGCTGGTCCAGATTGGGTTTTAGGCCATGGGGCCTAATTGGGGCTTTTTGGGGTCAGTCAGTTATATTAGTGATTATGGGATATCTGGGGCTTATTCATTGAGATGGGATTAATCTGGGAAGATTTCTTATATATTCTGGAACTATTAAAGATCGGTACGAGACAAAGTCGAGTCAGCGGGTTAGAGACAGTGAACGGGGTGATCCAGGTGAGTACATGAGTTCTTTTAAAAAGGCCCTACTTTTATTCGAGTCAATATATGTGCATATAATTTTTGTGATGATATTGTCGGCGCTGCGAGCTGCCCCCTCAGGTATGGTTTTACCTCCCTTTATTATATGATACGTGTGAATGTATATTGTCGTGATTGATATCCATCATAGTGTGACCGCGATGACTTATTGCGGGAGCTGAGTAGCTCTATTTAACCCGGTGTAGGGTTCCTATATATATATATATATATATATATATATATATATATATATATATATATATATATATATATATATATATATATATATATATATATATATATGTATGTATATATGTATATATATATATATATATATATATATATATATATATAGTAGTGTACACGCGCAAAGCGGCGGCGGCAAATAATAGGATCCATCTGATATCATGTTCGTTCATGAGTAAAAAATTAGATTTTAAATTAAAGCTTTATTCATGTATATGTTGCATCTTGAAGCCATGAAAATAAAATGCATGACCAACCCATGGCCATGGAGAAGCAATTATGGCTTTAAGTTTATTATTGAATCAATCATAACCGATGTAAATACAAATCCTACCAAGCAGGTCATGTAAAATAACAAAGTTGTATTATTAAAACCTTCAACAATAATTGGGAACAAAAGGGGAAAAATTATTTGAAACCTTATGTAGATGAGAAATCTGTCATTAAATCTAATAGCACACATGGTTTAAGGTAGCTATCAAGAAAGTACTCTACATAATTTTAATTCAGTAGAGATTGCTCACTCCTCCATTTGCAAGTGCAATGGTCATAATAGTTGCAATTTCCATGATCCATGAAAGCAGGTTCCACGTAAACACTAAGAACTTCAAAAACTTGCAAGTTCAATGGTCATAATAAAACCTGTATGCAGGATTAAAAAAAAAACTAAAACCATCAAAAAAACAGCCCTTATTAAATCCAAAATCAGCAGAATTTATAATCAAAAAGCCTATAAAATAACATTATGGTTTGGCTGTCAAAACACCCATAATACTTTACTCAAATTAATACCAAACTACAAAGCTGTTTTGAAGGTTGAATATAAGACATGTTGGATCCAGTAAATCCAGTCAGATAGTCTTCAAGTCTTAGCCATTCTATTAAAAATACAATAACCAAAATAGTAGCCAACATTACTGAATAATTTAAGTCCTCAATATTCTATTAAAATTACAACAACCCACTTTTATCACAAATTGATTAAATGCAGTGTGTTTGTGCAATGCAATTGAGCGTATAACTTCGAAAAAACAATGCAAAAATTAGTTGCCATTATACTTGGACTTCCTGCACTATATAGCGAAAAACAACTCAAAAATATAAAATCTATCAACTATCACATAATTAACAAAATCCCTAACATCTTTGCAGTTTGCCACAAAAAAAATTGATGAAATACAAAACAAACAAAGACACATATTATATATCCAAATCTTACTTATTACTACAAATTTTGCAACAAAATTATTGCATCAAGTTGATACTAACTTCAACATTGTTTCAAATTGTTCCAAATCAGAGTGAGGATAAAATAATTCCTTAAAACACACCCAACCCAAGAAAGTATGACGGAATTTACTTTTCATCATCGTATTTCATAGTATCAAAACTAATCATGAAACTGATTGATCACCAAGAACTGAAAATATGCTGCAAGATTACACATTTATGCCATAAAAATGCCCTAATAATCATGTCATAAAAGTAGAAAGTTCACAAACATATATACCTCAACATTGAGCACAATCACACCTCAACAAGACCCAGGCTTTTTGCATTCCATATCCATCGATGAATTAATCACTGAACGAACAATAGATGCCTCTAAACTGCACATGTTTATAGGTTTCAAATACCATCATGTTAAAAAGAAACTAAATTTTTTTTTGCACAAACATGCTTTAGAAGAGTGGTCTTACCTAAGAAGATGCAACCCATTGTATTATGGCCTCGGGTTCATGGTCTCCCCCAAATGCACCACAACCCCAATTTCCAATAACAATTCCTATTTCATCTTGAAAAATTCCAGGTTAACAAACTTCCTGTTTAGTTTTCATAAAATATTGTAACTATATCTTCATATGACTGACAATAAGAAACAAAAATTAACCCAACAGGAAACCCCCTAAAATGTAACACAATAAATGGAAATTAGTTTATCATAAATGTGCACAAAAGGCATCAATCGTTGTCTAATTAATGTTTAAATTTTGGTTTCTTGTACCCTACAATGTTCACATTTAAAGTTTGAGACCCCTAAATGTTTGTTTTATGAAGTATAATCCCCAAAATTAGGTATTTACATAAAATATGTTCCAATTTTACGCAATAATCCACTGTTTTATGTGAAAAGCATTACCACATAAACATTTTTATAAAATTTACCTTGCTAGCATATACCTTGAGCAGAACTGCAACAGTGTCGGGAGACTTGGTTGGATCTGGTACTTGAAATACTGCATTATGCATACCTGGATCAAACTCCTCACTTGTAGGATCATGATTCTCCTCTCCAAAGTTCTTGAAAATCTGTAGACGATGAGAAATCAAATCGTTGAAAGGATGATGGACTAAGAACAGACTTATGTAATAAAGATATCTGACCTGCTATAACCTGCAACAAACAAAGCACATGTTAAGCGCACCTACAATCCGCCAAAACCACATGTGACAATTTCAACCCACTTATATGAAAAGCGTATTGATTTGGGTTGCATTTATTATTAACAAGCCAAACAAGTAAAAAACGTCGCTAAAAAGGATATAGGTCAAATTTGATGAACAAGCTAAACGGGCTAAGAGCCACCAAAAAGGCGTATTCAGAATTTCAAATATTCACAACACATCTTAAATCTTTTAAAATTAGATTAATAATATAGTATCTGTAATCATATTTACTACGTTAATTATTTGTTAAGACTTTTCATAATATGAGTTAAAAATATTAGCAAGTTAAACCAACCCGATCCACCTGATTTGACATGAACCTATTTTAGTATGTTATCCGGCACAACTTGTTTTACCACCTCTAAAGTCCTTAACCAAGGAGCTGTAAAGGTGAATATAAACTTTAAAAACCATAAATCAACACCATGAATCCAAAATCATTAACCCCCCCCCCCCCCCCCCCCCAACTAAACCACAAATGGTTGTACCTTATGCAATGACAGTTGTTTTTAAGACATTCTTCCTAAATGCAAACTGAAAAATAACATCATCAATGATCACCTCATGTGTGTGTTTGTTCAATTTGTTAAACGAAAACATGACAGGGGTGTGAGGAGTGAACAAACAGTAACAGCAATTGCATATATACACACATAAGGGTGTGAATTAAAGTTGTCAAAAGGTGTACCTGGTAATTAAAGTAGCAGCAGCAACCAAGAACTAAAACAGGGAGTGAGTCTGGTACGTACCAGCAGCAACAGCCATTGTATAAATTAGTGGGTGTCTTGTGTTCAAAAGATAACAACAGTTTCATAGTAATAAATATATATGCATTGGTACTATGTGTTTGTGTGTGAAAAAGAGACCCCGAGAATCAATCCCGGGGTGTGCTATGGAATGTAAACAGAATCAGCAGCCACATTATTTATGTGAACGTGCAACACATATCTAAGTCATGTGTGTGTTAGTGTCATTAAAAACAGAAACGTCGAGCAGCAAGTACTAATAATTAGGGATTTAGGGGCGTGACATGTGAATAAAAACAACAGTAGATCCATCAATATATAAATGTAGGTAGAATACACGAGTGTGTGTGCGTGTGCTGTCCAAATCAGAAATGTAAGCAGTCCATGTGTATAGGTGTGTTATCCGTGTTTATTAGGTAGTAATTGCAACCATATACACAAGGGTGTGTGATAGAAATACTATTGAAAAGAATGTGTAGCATGTATGCATAGATGAGGGAGGGGGGGGGTGTTGATTGAGACCTTGACCCCGAGACATAGTCTCAGGGCATGACTTTCATAGTGCTAATATTAATTTTGAAGAGGTACAAACATAAATTTTTAAACAAAACTATTCAATCCAATCATGCCATAACATAAAAAAGAACGAAAAAAAACAACAAAGCCTCAATAGCTGGTCGTATGCTAAACCTGTGGCATTGTAGCCATGAAAAATCACATCAATAAGAGGAGCAACAGAATCATCAAAAATTTACTGGCAGAGGGGGATGTCGTACTACCATAAACATAATCAAAAGTGAAAGAATGTGAACCAATTTGCACCTAATATGCATAAAACAAAAACTATCATAATATCACAAACATTTCGCACAAAATTCTCATGAGAAAAGTCAAACATAGAAACTAACTTGGGGCTAGTTGACACACCTGTTTGTTAACCAGAAGCTATTCAAAAAATAATAATCAAAGATTGTAAAACTAAATTGAGTAAATTCCAAATATGCCCATAAAACAATCCTTTTCTCAAAACAGCATGAACAAATTCGGCCTTTTCAGACTTGCCCATGCTCGAAATTGGAGAAAAGGAATTTCAGTATGGCAGAAAACAAGTTATTGATGAAAAAAATAAATTATAGCAAACATTTGATCAGAAACGCATCTACGAGTTTTGATAGATAACATTTTGATCAACTCACTGGTAAAGCTAAAACGATTTTTGATAGATAACATTTTGAAGAAACAAGGCTCAGATCTGTAAGACAATCGATACAAAAAGGAAAAACCGCCATGGCTGCAAAAATCACGGCGGGGTCAATCAAATTAATCGATTTCCACCGCAATTGCCCCGCCAAGATACGATACCTTCACCCGATTCACTCAGATAGTTCAATTTTTATCATCACAACCTGTAATAGTTATGAGAATGGAAACAACATAAGACAGAAGTAGTTGTTGTTGCTCGCAATAAAATTCGATTGAAGATTGTGCCTAAAAAAAGATCAGAGGGGCAAAATCATTAGCGACGGAGGAGCCAACAAAACCTTCACAAACATCCCTTCCCTCTGATGCTTCATTTGTTCATTTTCATCATCAATCGAAGCAACAACAACACCATTGAGAAGGAACCGAAAGAAAGAGAGAGAGAGAGAGAGAGAGAGAGAGAGAGAGAGAGAGAGAGAGAGAGAGAGAGAGAGAGAGAGAGGTATACCTATAGGGATCGATGTTGCTGAGCTCAATCTTGGAGAATACGGTTGTGGAAAAGCTCTGCGATGGAGAAACCGTGGAGAGAGACACGGTGGAGATGAAACAACGGTGGAAGTGATGCAGATGATAAGAATGGGGAACACAAAAAGTTTTGTTGGGTTTCCAATGCGTCGGGTATTCCGAAATTTGAAATAAAGTGATTTTTAAGTTTCTTTTGCAATAAACATTTGTACATTATGCTTTCATTGTTTGTACCTCTTAAAATTCAGCCTTTAAGCTTTAAATAGTTGTACAGTATGCAACAATACTTGTTTTTAAGATCATTCTCCTAAATGCATTATAAAGGAGTATAGATATATATACTAGTAGTGTACTTGCGCAAAGCTGCTGCGGCAAATACTTTACATTTAGGTGACGTTTGTTTCATGGAATGAACTACAGAAATAAAAATAAAAATTTTGGTTATTAATATGTTTCGTGTTGAGAATTAAAATAGTCTTTAGTGTTGGTTAATAATGTAGGATGGGATGCAAATCGTGTATGAATTGGAATTCAATTCATTTGCATTGCATTTCGCAATCCAAACATCACCTTAGTATCATGTTCAATCGTTACATAAATGAGAAAAAGGTAGTTAACGTCTGTAATTCGTGTAAATTCAATCAAGAATTAATCATAAACAATTAAGAAGAAGAAATGAATCAGTAACCGAATGATTGAATTAGATTCAAACGATTACAAAGATGAGAATGAAAGCAATAGACAGCACTGAAGCCCTAGATTCTTCCCACTAATTTCCGTGTGATTTACCATCAGATCTACCAATTACAAAAGTCAAAATTCTATTTATATGCAATTACAACTATGACCTATTTACAATTTATACCCTAGACTTATTTTATTTCATCAATTAAAATAAGATCTAACATTCTCCCCCTTTGATGAAATAAACTAAGTCTTCACTTGGAAAGTCCCAACTTCATTTCAAATCTTGTTACACTCTTTCTGTTGGACAATCTCCATTCAATCTTTGAAATGAACTCAACCATGAGCTTTTTATCATATGCACTCAGAGCTCCTTTCTTCGTCTTCCTCTTCTTATCAGCAGCCAACTTTCCTTTCAACCCACTCAAAACCTTCTGAAGAGTTCCATCACAAAACTTGTTTAGCTCAATACTTCTCATGGCTCTCAGTATATATCTTTGTACATGACAGCAGGACGCTTCACCATTATCACTTGATATTCTTTTAACTCTCCAGCAAATTTGATAACTCTATTAGGTTGATTAACATTGATCTTTCACATTCCTCTTTCAACACCTATCTAAAGGTCTTGCATTTACATAAGCACCAGTTTAATGTGCATAAAATGAAACAGTGTCTTCAGCGCAAACCTACAATGTTCATTCCCTTTGTTCCGACAGAGTTCATCAAACAAATCTTCAATATCAACTAAGTGCATCCAGAACATGTCAGCTTCAGTAAAAGTGTACGTGTTTCCATCTGATCTTGTCACTGTGAAAGTTGGATAAAAGATCCTCACAAAACGATCCTTTTTTTATCTTGACCAGATCAACAATTCGAAATTCACTTCTGACTTTATCAACATGCTGAGCTTTATTCTGTAGAAAACTAGCATAGTTAGCCAAATGTGGTCTGTTAGGCTCTAAAACTCTGAGTAGCTTCAAGAAACTACACGAAGCTTGTCTTTTACAGAAAATCTTCTTTTCAAGTTAATCTTCAAGGTATGGCAATTTGTTCCTTTTACTTGTATATTCAGCTGATTTCTTTGATGAAAGTTCTAACCGCTTTTTCTTCTTCTTGCTCACTTCTTCCTCATTAAGAATAAACAATATGTCATTAATCTCTCTTTGCACAATCTTTTGAGCTTCACACCTTAATTGATGTTGTCTTTGCGATTCATCTGCTAAGACACATTCGTTGAAGAACCTATCCATTAACCCTACTTCATTCAGCGCCGTAACAACCGG
Source organism: Centrapalus pauciflorus (assembly GCA_020465985.1). Lineage (NCBI taxonomy): Eukaryota > Viridiplantae > Streptophyta > Magnoliopsida > Asterales > Asteraceae > Centrapalus > Centrapalus pauciflorus. The sequence continues at coordinate 9,611 of JAANYP010005533.1, forward strand.
TGGAATAGAACTCTCCACATGAAATGGTTCAAACTCTTCTTCTTTAACTTGTATCGTAACCTCAGGCTTTTCAACCGTTGGTACAGGTATATCATCTTTTAATATTTCTTGAACCAAAACTTATTCTTCTTCTATCCTTTCAGCTCTCACAACAATATCAGTCAATTCTATTACACCATCATCATCAGATTCTTCAATCTCCACCACATTCTCTACATCTTCAATCATCAGAATTTGTTCATGAACTTCATCGTCTGAGTCATTATATTCATCAAAATTATAGAACTCTGATTGAATGCTCAATGGAACAGGAACATCTTCATGAAGAATCAATTCCTGCCCACCTTGAGTATCAACAGGTTCCTTAGATCTTTCACCTTCTCTTTTCTTTTGGGTTTCTGTCTCTTTCTCGGGATACGTAATCATTAAAACTCCAGTTCCGGGCTCTTCAAGCTTCCTCCTCTTCTCCCCCTCATGAGAAGCATCATCGGAGTCGTTGTCATTCTCATCAGGCTTACGCTTTTGAGCTGAAGCTTGAGCCTTACAGCTTGAGCCATGCAAGAAGAACTGTCACAATTCAAAAAGCTTGAAGTGTGGGAGTTAGCGCCGCTACCTCGAGGAGAAGTTGCAATAGGAACCAAATGGGTTTTTAAGTGCAAGCGAGATGACCGGGGTATAGTTACTCGTAACAAGGCCAGACTTGTGGTGAAAGGATTCAACCAAGAAGAGGGAATTGATTACAACGATGTGTTTGCACCAGTGGCAAGGCTTGAGGCAATTCGTCTGTTTCTGGCCTTCGCGTCCTTCAAAGGATTTAAAGTATATCAGCATGACGTAAAGAGTGCCTTTCTGTATGGAAAGGTAAAGGAACTGGTGTACGTCGAACAACCACCTGGGTTTACTAATCCAAAATATCCTGACAGAGTGTACCGACTCGATAAGGCTCTGTATGGATTGCATCAGGCACCAAGGGCATGGTATGAGACGCTGTCAAATCATCTTTTTGACAACGGGTTTGAAAGAGGGAGAATTGATAGTTATTGTTCGTGCAGAGAAAGGGAGAAGATTTTATCTTGGTACATGTTAACGTTGATGACATCATTTTCGGGTCGTCAAACGAATAGATGTGCAAAGACTTTGAGAATGTTATGAAGTCAAAGTTTGAGATGAGTTCTATGGGAGAGTTAAACTTCTTTCTGGGTTTGCAAGTTGAACAGAGGAAGGAGGGCATGTTTATCCATCAGACGAAGTATGTCTACGATATTCTGGAACGATTCGGAATGGAAGGAACAAAGCTGACTGCTCACTTTAGTACTCTGATTCAAGTGAATCACAATCTCGGACCGGGTACAGATAGTGATACTGATGTGGATCCGACATTATATCGGGCCATGATCAGGTCACATGTGTATTTAACTGCTTCTAGACCTGACATTATGTTTGTTGTGTGTATTTGTGCTAGGTTTCAAGCTAAACCGAAAGAGATTCATATGAAAGTCGTGAAGTGGATTCTGAGATACCTCAAGTCAAAATCGAAGCTGGGACTTTGGTATCACGCTGATGGTGATCTGGAATTGGAAGCATACACGGATTCTGATTTTGGTGGTTGCAGCTTGAACCAGAAATAAACAACTGGAGGTTGTCAGTTCCTGGGTGGGAGGCTCGTATCCTGGCAATGCAAGAAACAGACTTCGGTAGGCGTGTCAACGTGCGAGGCCGAATATGTAGCTGCTGGGAGTTGCTGTTCACAGGTTTTGCGGATACGACAACAATTGCAGGATTACGGTTTGACTTACACTCATACTTCCATTAGGATAGATAATTAGTCTACGATTGCTATAAGTAATAATGCAGTTAAACACAGTAAAACAAAGCACATAGACATAAGACATCATTTCGTAAGTGATTGTGCTGAAAAGAATTTAACAAAGCTGGTAAAAGTGGCAATGGAAGATAATAATGCAGATTTATTCACTAATGCTTTTGATAAGTCACGCTTTGAGTTGTTAGTTAAACTAAATGGTATGCGTAATCCAGAGTAACTTGACCTTAGTATATTTTCTTTCCTTTTATAGTAAGTCAGTAGCTTAGTATATTTTCTTTCCTTTTATAGTAAGTTAGTAGGTTTGTTTATTAGCTTATCTGAAAAATGAAAAACAAAAGAAAAAGGAGAGAAAACCATAAATACTAATTTAAAAAAAAAAGTGAATATTGAAAAATGAGTTGAATCTTAGATTCATAGGTTCAAAGTGACGAAATTTATCACAGTCTAAACAAACTCTAAGTGTTAAGCTTTCACACATAATGCACCTTAACTTCTAAGTGATATACACTTTCTTCTTTGATCTGTTGGTAGGCATAATACACAAAGGAAATCGTTACAGCTAATAAAATACTCAAGAAAAAGTCATATGTGTAATTAACTTAGATATATGATCAAATGGTCCTAATTTCAATGTTAGAGACTTACAGACAATGATTCTAAATGAGGTATGCAAATTTTCTGGGGGGATGTATAGCAACATCAACATACATCTTAGAGAAAAGAAAAGAAATCACTTTGTTGTACGTAAGTACAGACCTGTCACCTCTGGAAATCGTACAAAATAAGTCGCTTTGTTGTACGTAAGTACAGACCTCTCGCCTCTGTTTTGACTCAAGTTAGCAAAATAAGTCGCTTTGTTGTACGTAAGTACAGACCTGTCACCACTGTCTTGCTAACTTAAAAGGAACTCTAAGAAAAACTAAGACACTCTGTTGTATGTAAATACAGAACTGTGTCCGACGTTTGCCTTTTAAAGAAAATTTACAAGACCAAAAAGTTATAATCATTGTGTGTATGCCTTGATCATAGAAGTATATCTAAGTATGGGACACGCATGGTAGTTTCTTGATAAATAAAAAGGCCAAGGGAAATTCCAAAGTGTTAAATGTTTAAATGGAAAATCATACCGACAATCGACTTGGAATGTATATCACGACAAACAACCAAAGGAATAAAAAATTCCTAAGTGTGAAAGTGTAATACTGAAAGTGCGTTTGACATCGCTATCTGATTGAACCTTCCTTGACTTTCTCGCAAAAATATTCTGTTAGTATAGGTCATAATTTTTAAAGTTCTTCCGCGTAGTTTAAGTTTTATTCTTACTCTTTTTTATTTTCGTTCATTTTATTTTATTTTATTCTATGTAGAATAAAGGTTAAAGTTACGGAGATGCATCTGTTGGTTGAAGAAACAAAATTTTGCATGAAAATCTATTGCTTAGTGTGAATAGTTCTGCAAAGTTGTAAAATTCCGTTACATGAAAAAGTTGGGTTAAGAAAGAAATTTTGTGTTAATTTTATTCTATTTTATTTTATTTTATTTTATTTTATTTTACTTTAAGTAGGATAAAGGTCAAAGTTACTAGGATGCATTTTTGGGTGAAGAAACAAATATTGCATAAAAATCTGTTGCTTAGTGTGAATGTTTTTGCAAAGTTGGAAAAATTCCGTTACCTGAAAAAGTTGAATTTTATTCAAGGATTTTCAAAATTTTCACTTAAGTTCCAAATTCAGACAAATTCGAACTTAACTTCGAATTTGATGGAAGTTCGAACTTATGCTAAGTTCGAAGGTAGTTGATATAAATAGGTCAACAGTGCTTCATTTCAGACACCTACCTTCGAATTTGAATTCTCAAACTTGTGCACGGCGATCTCGAACTTACTCTCGAACATACCGAATTTCGAATTTCGTCCTATTCCTTGAAGTTTTCCCTCTATTTCTCGAACATACACGTATACTAGGGTATTCTATTCATCATAATACTAAGTAAGTGTGGTTTTGGACTTTATTGTGGCAAAAATCGACCTATTTTGATAGTTATGTTATTTGAAACAACGTAGTTTAAAATCACGAGTTTTAAAAGATAAAACTTCAAATAAATAATAAATAACATCGATTAGAACCCAATAGGACTAGAATATACTGTTGATTAAGTCAAATGGGGTTAAAATCTTAGTTTTTAAATTGAATGTGACCGACTTCGAACTTGTTCTTCAGGTTCGAACTTGTCAGAAAGTTCGAACTTGTTGAAATATATATAAGTTCGAAGCTAGTCAAGTTCGAATTTATGCCTCGAATTTATTTAAGTTCGAATGCATATTAATAATCTCGAATATGTGCAATTTCGAATGTGTTGGACAATGAACTTAATCAAGTTAGAAGTTATGCAAATTTGTCCACCAAATACCTGTTTCGATCAGGGAAAGATTCCTAATGTATCCCCGCTTTGCCATGATGATAATCCGCCACTTCTTTTCGAATCTGCCATCACTTCCTGATCAAAGTGGCGTGGCCTTGATTGATAAGCGCATATTTGCTGACTGCCAGACCCATAACGCTACAAGGGCTGAGCAGGTCAGGCCCCAAGCGGCACTATTGTTTGGGACAGTTTTAGATCCGGATTTGTTGCCCCGGAGGGTGAAGATTGGATTGGTGAAGCCCCTCCCCAACAGCAGCAACAACAACATCAACAACCGCAGCAACAGCAGCAACATCGGAGAAGAGCACCGACAAGTAGAACTCCGGTTGCTAGAACCACTTCCCGCCCACAGCCAGCCACTGAAGCTGCTGGGCCATCTAGTTCGGCTCCTCAATATGACTAGAGGGAGCAAACTATGGAGGAAATTTGAGATCAGGGAACGGCTACAGAGCAAGATGTTGCTGAAAAACTGGTTCAGGAAGTTTTAGAGCCTCCAGCTGATCTACATGATATTTTCATGGATATAGATGAATATCATACCTCTGATGCCGAGTTTATAGACACAGAGGTTCATGCCGAAGAAGAGCCTGCTAGGAATCAGACTGAGGTTGAGGGTCACGTCAAGACCGCCTCCGAGTCTGCATCCGAATCTAATTCTGAAGATGAAGATCAAAAAGTCACAATTGTCAGATATGGATCGAGGCTTGTTGTTAACAGACGGAGAACGACAATGCCTGCAATTATTGATAAAGAGACCGAAGAGTCTGAGTTTGAAGAAGAAGAAGAAGTTTCTCTCGTTCCTAAGGCGAAAAGGCATAGATTCATGCAGGGAGCTCCATCCACTTATGCTTCTCCAACTGTGTTACCGACTGCTCCATCCGCATCAACCGCAGCTCCATCAATATCCGCCTCCACCTCATCCACCTCAACTTCATTCACAGAAAATCATCGGTTCACTTAGTTGAAGGGAAAAGTGGACTTCCAAACAGTCCAAATATTCCAACTCTCTCAGGCTATAAAAGAGATACAACAGCACAATGCTCGATTGGATCAAGAGAATGTCGAGTTAAAAACAACTGTGGATGATCAACAAGCTGAGCTGAGGACTCATCAAACACAAATTCAGACAATGCAGACCCTCATTGAGTAGATATTGAAAGATCTACGAGCTCAGGGGGAGAGTAGATGCAAAGATGATCAGCTGAGGAGAGTAAGGAGAGACGATGAGGAAGTCGATGATCCAGGTACACAGCAAGAAGGTGAGCTAGCAGATCTTCCCCAAAATACTGCACAGCAAGCAATTGTTCAGGGGGAGCCTAGTTTGTCAAGTATGGGAGGAGGTGAAGTCTCAAAGGATGTTGAGCATGAGATGATTGAGGCGTTGATAGATCTTGATGATGAAGACGAGTTCAAATTTGATCAAGAAGATCTTGAGGAAGGGGAGTTCATCCCAGAAGAAGTTGTAGATGGGAAATCAGATGATGAAGTCATAGAAGATGAGGATGATGATGTTGATGAGGTGTTGATCCCGAAGCAGCCTGTCACTGAACAATATGTAAATAATGATAAGAATGTGATAGAGTTAGATGAGCCTAACTTTGCATCTATAGAAGAATCAGAATCTGATCCAGCTGAAAGGGAATAATCAAAAGAAGAGATGCTGAGGTTATGGTTTAGAAAAGAAGAGAAAAAAACTGCGTTAGCTGTAAAGAAGAAAATGAGATTGCCAAATCCAGGAAAGTTGTCAGGAGGTATCCTTAGCTGGTTCTTCGACAGGGAACTGCTGCTTTTTGTACTTAAAAGAAGAGATGGGCTTCAGTATTTGAGGGGAACCTTAAAAGTCTTTAATACATTGCCCAAATGCGAGGTGCAGGAGTTGGCCTGGAAAGAGCTTAAAAACCTTGGAGACGACCCCTATGCTGAAGTGATTGCTAAGATTATCAGAAGGGATGGTAGATCCAGAAAGTTTGAAAGGCTAAAGCCAAGGTCAGGCAAGAGAGTAGAGGACGAGACGAGAATAGATCCTCATACTGGTAAACCTTGGGCTAAGATGGTTTATAGACCAGTCCGAAGCTTGAAGAAAGTTCCGTTAAAGTCTATGCCATAGGATGTACTTGCAAACATGAAGTGGTGGTACGTAGACAACGAAACAGCTGAAGTCGTTATGGAGGATCTAGAAGAGAAGACAATTTTGAAAGTATACGATCCGCTGCATCTAATTAACCTATCCAAGGACGACCTGAAAAAGCTTCATGATCAGCCGATTTTCTTTCATTAAGGCTGGAGATCTGAAGGCAAGAAGTTCCAAAAACTTGTAAAGGTTTGTATTGAGCAGGGATTAAATGCAGGTAGTAGTTTTGAAGAGACTTAGTACTTAGAAAAAATGTATATCTGGTTAGAAGCTATCGTCAAGGGGGAGTCTGTTAGTGCATCCTGTGTGACGATAGTAGTCTATGTATAGATGATATTTTGTAATAGTCCAAGTGCTCGTAATTGCACATTAATACATGTTTGATATATGTTTGATATATGTTTTGATATTAATTGTATATATGTTTGAACTTGTTGGTGATTGATGTTTTTACTTAAGTTCAAACATAAGTTCAAAGATAAGTTCTAACATAAGTTCATAGGTAAGTTCAAACATAAGTTCTAGAACAAGTTCAAAGACAAGTTCTAGAATAAGTTCAAAGGCCTAGATTCGAACTTAGTGGTGGACAACTTCATGGGCTTGGGCCTTCTAGAACTTGTCCATGCCAAGTTCGAAGTTAAGGCCTATAATTAAGAGATAATCAGTTTTAATTAAGAACATTCGCAGAAATTAGTATTCGGGCGATTACGAACTTGCAGAGAGATTTGAGAGCCTTCTTGGAGAGAATCACGTGTCGGGACGTTCGAGTTTACGTCTGTCATCGTGTGTGTCTCCGTGTTTCGTGTGTGTGATCAATCCGTTAAGCTGCTAACGAGTATTCCGCACTCGTTGGACGGCGTCGCGTCAAGATTGGATTCATAGGTAGGTGACCTTACATTAATTGTCTTAAAAGATTGATATTTCTTATTGTTTTTATTGAAAATTTGACCATTTTGGGTTTTTGTAGTTGCAGATGAAGGCTTGCACACTTATTAATATTTCATTATGATGGTTCGTACAATTTTCTTGCTTTAATTAGATTTTTGAATAGTGAATCGTTACTGAATATTGTATAAATAGGACAATATGTATAGATAGGCTCATGTTGAAATTTGTCGATTTAGTAGTCTCTTATTAGTATTTGATTTTTAATTCTACTTCCAATTGTTTTGTGTTTTCATTTTGGGGCAAGATAAACCGGAGTAATTGGTGATTTCATGTCATGCTAACAATCTATTAATGCTTAATTGGTGATTTGGATTGGTTGTTTAACATTTGGGCACGTTGATCTCATTTGAATTTGGTTTTATGTTAGCATTTTGTTGATTTGTTGTTTAAAATTGTGTTTTGGTGATATTTTGCTTGCTTTTTTGTTCAAATCTATGTTTTTTAAGATTCTAATAGTTTTCCAATGATATCCAAATAAGATTTTAGAGCTGGCTCATTGGTGGGGATTAGATTTGGTGAAACCAACAAAAAAGATATTTTCAGCATGTAGTTATAAAACTAAAAAATGAAAATTTTTGCTTTTGATGAAAAGAAGAATATTTTTTGATATTTTGATGCCGTTTCCAGTTCCTTTATTTTGTAATGTGAATATTCATTTCTTTTGCTGCTTCTGCATATAGATCACAAATGATTGCAATTTTGATCATGTTTAATTGGTGTTCTTTCTTTGGCCAAGATAGGTATATAACAGCATTGTGTATTTTAAAGGCTGTTTTACATTGTATTTTTTCACACCATCCAAGCTTTGAAAATCAAATTACGGAACCATATGGCCCCCTCCTGAAATACAGGGGGAAATGTAAGGTTGATCCTGATATGAAGAAGACTTTCTGCGATGTAAAAAATCATAGGTGCCCACCATTTTGCAGCAGCATTTCGGCTGCTATTTCTTTTAATCCTTCTGTGGATTTTGCTTCTCCTCTTGATGGTGACGGCCATGGAAGGTTTGTGCATAAATATTGAAAAATTAGGAATATGGTTCCTGGATTATTGGCCCCTATTTCTCTTAAAAGTGCTAAATAATGTTTACAGTCACACTGCTGCAACAACTCCCAGAAACAATGGGATCCCTATGCAAGTGCAAGCATATGATTTCCGAAAAGCAAGTGGAATGGCTCCCCGGGCAAGGTCAACTTTACCTTCTAAAATCTTTGAAAATGATGAAATTTATATCGTAATCTCTTTCATTTTTAAATATGATAGCTATTTACAAGGCGCTCTAACGGATGTTTGGAGGATTTGTTGTTGATGTAGTTGTTGCCATCGAGCAGGTTTGCTTCATTTTTTTTTTTTTACTTTTTATATGATCAAAATTGTATTTGTCATGTCTTTTAGTTCGTCTAACTCAAGGCTTTGATTCACTTTCATGCTGTTAACAGGCAGTGATTGATGTCGTTGACATTCTGATACTGATCAAACAGAATCTTCTAAACCAAGTCTGAGTTTTGAGGCCCAGATACATTAGGGAGTTGGATCCAATAGTGTTGTTGATTATTGTTTGTATTTCAAACATGCATATCCTTTGTATATGATATTTTGCTTTTAAAATTCTTTACATCAACATCACATAATATATTTGAATTATTTATTTAGTGCTATTTTGATGTTGGTTATGTAGTCTACGGCTTGAAATATTCGTAATTCTTTCATCGTTCGGAAACCACGTTATGTGTTATGTATGTATACTGCACAATCACTGTTACCCAAAAATTGAGTATTTAGTGTTTCTCCTTGATTGTAGTTTAAACTTTTATTTGAAACTAGAGACTGACTCTGTTAGTAACTCCCTCCACATCCTTATGCTTTGTTTATTGTTTTTGACAACTGACATTAAGCTACATGTTGGCTATTGTTAACAATATGCCAAAGTTCTTTGTGATGAATATTTTTATGTATGTTATTATTTGCCCAGCTTACAACATACTTATGCATTTCATTTCAATGGCTTCAAGATGTAACAAATACATGAATAAAGCTTCAATTTTTAATTTCAAAATTGTTTTTATGTTTGATTTCATTTCCAATTATGTGTTTCAATACTCTGTTGTGTAGGCTCTTGGGTTGATACATTAACCATTTAGTGTGGTTGTTCTTCCCTGTCACAAGTATTTATGTTCAATTTGACTTCATTTGTATAATGTACTTTGTATATACCTTAAGTCAGCAGAAAGAGTTCCTGTGTTCTTAAGTCAGCAGAATGGGATTTTTAATTGAGATTCTTCACATTTTTTTCTTTGTCTGTTTTTTTTTTCTAAAACTCTGCATCTATGAATTCAACTTTTTCTCTTTGGTATTATACTTCGGATATTTTAATTGCATATTAATGTCTTATTGCTATTTGTTACAGATGGAGAATGTTACATGATAATCAAGTAACATACTTTAGCCAACTACTTGAACTTGATTTGTTTGTAGGATTATGTTGCAATAAGATGGTACAGGGCTCTTGAACTGTGTGGATCTTTTTTCTCTAAGGTGCCTGAAAATGCTTTGAATCTATGTGATTAATATTGTTGTATTACTAAACAAAACTCATGTACATATGATTTAAAAGTAGAGTTTCTTATTTAAGTTAATCAAAAACATTAATCTGCAATTTCTGTATTGACTTTGGGTATTCTATGCAGTACACATGGAGCGTTGGTTGTATTTTTGCGGAACTTTTAACCAAAAAGCCTATTTTCCATGGGAAAGTTTGTTGCATCAATTGGAGTGGTTACTGAGGAATGCATATTCCCCAAACAAATGTGGCTAATCATCAAACCCAACAAATACCTCCTTGACACAGCCTTTCTCCATAAATCCGAGGAAAACCCAAACATCCGCATATCAAACCGTGTGGTCGAAGAAATCCTTCTGGGCCCCCGTCCACCCCAAGTCTATGTCCAGCAATTCTGGCATACCCACACCGATCACCCGATCCGGACAACATCTGTATTACTGGCGATATCTAGGACCACACAATCGATATCCCATTCCCCATATTTCACCACATTCTCCGTCTCCCTCACCGCCGTGATTTCCCTGGCCGTTCTGTATACGATGACGACTTGCCAGAGGAACAAATATGCGCAGAAATCGTTCAGTTGAGCTATGATGGCCACTTTAGTAAAGCCTCAGAATTCTTTAGACGAAAGATCCTAGGCCATTGGTACTACCTGTACTCAATCCTTGATCATTGCCTCACAGTCAATTCCAGAAGAGCTACCAAAGCCGAATGCCTATTCGCTGCTTTCCTGAGCAAGATAGAACCAAAAACCATAATCGAAGCTCTACGAAATCCAGACTACGAAATCCACACTCGGATTCCCCAACCGGGTTTGGGGGGAAACAGTTTTCAAAAAAAGTATACAAACCACCCAAAATTTTTCCTTCTTTCACTTTCATCTTCATCTCCTTCACCTCAAGAACAGAAACACAAAGAGTTCAAAAAGTCTCAACTGATTCATCAATTAATCAAGATTTTGAAGCGTTTTAAAGCGTTTTCGTGCACCAAAGTGAGTATACATTTTGTTTTTATACATTTGTCTCCTATTTACTTTGGATTCTATGCACTAAATCGGGTTTTAGAAGGGATTTAAGGTCAGAAATGGCGGATTTCCTTGTGGTTAAGAAACCCAAAGGTTTCTTGAAAAACAGCTTTTTGATCTATTTTTTCCAAAACAAAAGTTGTTTATGGGTTTTTCAAAATTTTCACAAGTCATAAAACCCGCGGCCAATGCCTTGTCACGACCTATCATTCGCATAAATGGTCCTAAACTTTTGTAAGTCAAAAGGGCATGATGCTTAATCCGCGAGTTGCAACACGCGGATAAAACTCCATGTTCAAACTTTTCAAAAGGCCCTATAATGACCAAGTAAAACATGCGGCCACAGCTTCATCCGCGAGTGTCAACTCACGGATAACATTCCATCCGCAAGTCTCCCATAGAGCAAAATGTTTAAAAAAACTCTAAGTTAAACTTGCGATCAAAGACCTATCCGCAAGTTCCAACTTGTGGGTAACACTTCAACCGCAGGTTGGGGTACATCTTGACTTAGAAATTATTTTCAAAACCTATCTTTCACTCTTAGTTTCATCCGAGAGTTTCAACTCTCGGATGACACTACATCCGCAGGTTTTGCATAAAATTTAAGTTTGGTTTTTCAAAAGTGTTGAGCTCACTTGAAAGTTCACTTGTTCAGGGGTTTTAAATCTTGTTTAAGGCAGTTTCTTGTGATTTAATCTGAGTTGGGACTGGTCTTGCAGACTTTGGTTCTACAGACGGACTTTTATTACCGATAAGTCTTCATTAGAAGCCCTTTAACAAATCAGTTTAAATCTATCAAATGCCCAAAACAAGAAAGACTCCTAAACAAGTCGTATATTCCTTGATAATGCATATCTGACTTAAAATGTTGTGACAAGTACAATGGCATCTCGTTCCCAATCAGGAGAAAATGCACCTCACCCGAGGCCCCCAACACTTTAACCTATCCAAGTCTCTGATGACGAAACCACCTCCAGATCAGTAGCCCTTCCACCTAGACCCTCAGAATGCATATTCCCCAAACAAATGTGGCTAACCAGCAAACCCAACAACTTCCTTCTTGACACAGCCTTTCTCCATAAATCCGAGGAAAACCCAAACATCCGCATATCAAACCGCGTGGTCGAAGAAATCCTTCTGGCCCATCGAATCGCATATTCCTTAACCAGTCGACCCAGGCTCCATCCACCCCATGTCTATGTCCAGCAATTATGGCATACCTACACCGATCACCCGGAACCTGACCACATCCGTATTACTTGCGATATCTAGGACCAAACAATCGATATCCCATTCCCCATATTTCACCACATTCTCCGTCTCCCTCACCGCCGTGATTTCCCTGGCCGTCCTGTATACGATGACAACTTGCCAGAGGAAAAAATATGCACAGAAATCGTGAAGTTGGGCTATGACGGCCACTTTAGTAAAGCCTCAGAATTCTTTAGACGAAAGTTCCTAGGCCATTGGTACTACCTGTACTCAATCCTTGATCGTTGCCTCACAGTCAAAGCTTCTGAAGCTCATCGAGCAAGTCTCCGGATCCTCAGAATCTTGCACAGCATAGCCTATAACCGTCATCAGAACTACACTTGGACCTTATGGAACGAGTTGATAGAAGTTATCGAAGCAAAAGGAATAAAAGAGCAAGAAAATTTTGTCCGAGCCCAGCGATTACTTAGCTCTTCATATCTCATGTATGTCACAGATTCCGAAAATCAGACGCAGAGTTCATGAAGTCGGGGTGAGAGATTTAAAAATAAAATACTTTCATGATTCGATCACTCCCCCCCGAGATCCAAGCATGTCACTCGCTAAAGAGCTACTCGCATACGTCGATCCAGAATCCGAGGCTATTAAGAAGTACCTAGAAAGAGATGCTCCTATGGCACAGCCAGGACCGGTTGCGCCTGCCCAAGGAGCCAACCTGAGAGGTTAGGTCTAGGAGGAGCGTAGAGGGAAAATGAAAGTGAGAGGGGGCATGAGGGTAGAGAGCCTGAGGTTGAAGCAGAAGGAGACAGGGAAAGTGAGGAAACGCATAGTGCGCATCTTTCACTTCTGACTATCCCATCTCCTGACAATGCTGATGATAATGATGATGATGATGAGATCTCTTGCAGCTTTGCGAGAAATTATCAAAAGTCGATGGGAAGTTAAGAGAATAGCAAAGAGTACCGAGCCAGAAATAAACCAGGCCGCCACATCTGCTACTGGCGCTAATGTGTTGGGTGCCTGTATTAAAATAGACACCACTAGCCCAGTGGTGCATGCACAAAGCCCACCCAGCCACTCACCAGTTTCTCAACAAGTTGGTGTTTCAATTTCACACGGGGATCAACCACATAATCTATCTGCCGCTCATTTGGAGTCCGCGGATATTGAACAAGGCCGATAGCAGCCCCAGTCGCCGCCTTCAATTCTTGCACAATCGACTCTAGAGCCTGTTGATATTGAACAATCCTTGGCTAAGACACTCGAGTCGATTCAAACAAAATGCCTGAGTTGAATTGTCGGAACACTCGGAGCTATTCATACTGGAAGTATACCAGCGATGATGAGTGGAAAACCTATCATGGCCTCATCAATGCCAACCATGAGCACTGGCCATCAAGGAACCTCCTCGGAGTCTCCCGAGATGTGAACGGAGAGCCTACGTGGCCCCGGGTTACACCCGAATTCTGTATCCAAAACCGAGTTTGCTGAGTTTAAGGCGCTCATGTCACAACAATTAAGTGATATGTTCACCTTTATGACTCAGCAGCCGGTCGTTCCTCAGGCCCCCACCCTTGATGAAGCCAAACGCATATTCCACTCCCTACTTAAAGCTTCATCGAATCTATCATCTTCAAAGACCTTGCTGCTGGAAATTTTGAACAATGAAGCCTCCGGCTCCTCATCTTCTACAACAGAAAAACCCCTGGTTACTGAAATGGGCGAGCGGTTAAAAGTTATTGCTGAATCTTGTCATGTTTCCGCCCAGGGTACCAAGCGAAAGCATGATGATCAGGAGGATCCTGATCACCATGATGGGTAGAAAAGGGCCATAGCCGCTGGCAAAGCTCCAATGATCATAGAATAATCAACTCCTCCAAGTCCAAAAAAATCTTCTCGTCAAGCCGGGCCCCAGCAATCTGAAACAGAACTCGAGGATGAGTCTCTTGAAGAATCTATTTTAGGAGCTCATCTACGTCTTACTGTCTGGGAAGAACCCCGAGAATCTTACAGCGTTCGTGCAACAAGAATAGATATTAACTGCCATTCCTCTGTGGATATTTGACCCTTCAGAAGTTATCATTGTGGAATATGATGAAGAGGAATAGGTAGTAAGAGAAGTTCAGCTGAAAGAGTCGCTTTGCATTGAATATGCTGGAGAAGAAGGGGTAGAAACCCAAGATTTTGAATTTGAACTCCCTTATGATGATCCAGTATCACCATCTCCTTCTCCGTCTCCAGTCCAAGTGCCATCGCCAATTGCGTCTCCAGCTCCAACTCCATCAGTCCAACCAGCCACCAAAAGTCCACTGATTATTCTGGTTTTTCAAGACCAATATTTCAAACCGGTTGACTCTACCAGGCAATATCCCGTCTTCCAAGAGTGATTAGATGTTTCACCTCTTGCCTCTGCTCCTAATGTTCTCAGAGAATTAACAAGGCTGCAAGCGGGAACGTCTGGAGGTGCTAGTTCTTCTCAAAAACGGGAAGAAAGACCCACTGAAAGGCTAACTGCCAAAGCTATTGACTGGGTGAAGCAGAGGGTAAGAAGCCCATATATGGAAGAGAAGTATAAGAAGATGTTTGTACGAGAGTTGAAGACGGTCAGAGCTGACCTAATCTGGTCAGTCGAAGGAATGGTACAAAGAGTTAGATCGGTATATGTTGCAATGATTGGATCTCTAAGAAAGAGCAAAGAATCAGTTAGAAGTCGGTCTCGTATTGTTAAAGTTTAAAAAATTAAGTTTGATAAATTCTTGAGTATATTCTATCCCATTTTTGAAATTGAGATGGAAGACCGAACGATGTCTACATTCACCGAGACTGACTTTCCTAAATTGTTTTTGTAGGATCTTGAGTTTTTATATCTACATCTGCTACACAATAAGAGTCGAGATCCAGTTCATATGAATGCTCAACGATGTATCATCAAATTTCTTCTCTGAAATCTAACACTGTCTATCATATTTGATTTCAAAATGTCGTTAGCGGTGAGACAAAGAAAAGTGAATCCGCTTGCACCGAACCAGGACGGAGCCTTGAACGTTTTTCAGTTTATAAAGTACTTACATCGCCAACGGTCGGAGTAGTTTATCTGAATTCGCAAAGAAATAAAGCACTGATAAGAAGAGACGAATTAGAGAAGTATTGTGACCGGACTTTGTATTTGGTCAGAAAGATGCTCATTATTAGAATTGACAATATTAAGGAAGCATTAAAGCTTGGCACAAGAATCTGGGAAATTAAAGCCGTACTGCAAATCGTTAGAGATTTGCAACAGGATGTCCGAGACAAGCTGGAGTACAGGATGACTGTCAGACGTCTTGATCAATATTTTGACCAAAGGAAGTTGATCACCAACTTGAAACCAATGAAAGCTAATCACAAAGGGGGAGAATGTTAGATCTAGAAATTGTGATACTTTCACGGTTTGAATTGTAATAAACGAAACTTGGTTTTGTGTTCATTTTGTAAGGTTTCAAAGTTCTATGTAAATGGGTTAAAAGACCAAAAGGTCAACCCATGAGTTTGGATAGTTTAGATCCATTTACTTTCTTATAAGTAGTTTGTTTTCGGTTTTCAATTTGTAACTATTCAAGCTGATTGTAGATACGTGATTCAGAAAGCAATTATGGTTTATCTAGTCTTTGAATGTTCATATTGTTCATAATATTGTTCATATTGTTCTTCATGTTCTTCATGTGATTGATTATATTATGAATGTCTATTGAATGTTTGATTGAATGCTTCTAATATCGGAATTATAGTTGAGGAATGATAAAATGAAAAATACTTTGGAGTATAACAAGCTAAATGATAGTTATCAAAATTCAGGCATTACAGAAGAATATATATTCAGACATATTCTGATAAGGATTTGTCTGAAAATACGTCTTACACTCAAAAGCCATATATTCCAAACTCAATTCTTGAAAAGATCAATTATGATCTTGAATTGAAATTAAAACTTTTGAGTATGAAAATGAAAAGTTTCAGGCTGAAATTAAAGATTT
Source organism: Centrapalus pauciflorus (assembly GCA_020465985.1). Lineage (NCBI taxonomy): Eukaryota > Viridiplantae > Streptophyta > Magnoliopsida > Asterales > Asteraceae > Centrapalus > Centrapalus pauciflorus. The sequence continues at coordinate 25,751 of JAANYP010005533.1, forward strand.
GGAAATAAAACTGAAAAATCAGACTGAAAGCAATACTCAACCAGATCAGAAACCTTCAATTCAACCTGATTCTATCAATTCTGAAAAGGAATTTGATCTGTACATGAACTCTGATTTTAACTCATTGGAGGAAATGTTTGTCAAGATTGATGTCTTCATTAAACCACTCCATGACAAACAATCAGATAAACCAAAAGAACCTGCAAGTATTTTGAAAAGAATACCTACATATTCTAAGGTTAAATTAGTACCTTCACCTGTTTTACATTAGGAAAAGGAGAAAACAAAAGTTACCTTTGTTACTTAAAAATTTGATAAAGGTGAATCCTCTTAATCAAAGGATACAATTGCAAAGAAAGGAAAAGCTTCAGAAGGTAAGAAAATTTTACAGAGTATAACTGATTCTAAATCGACTAATTCATGCTCTTCTATTATGTCAGATATTTCTGTGAAAAGAACATGAAAGCTAATTTGGAGAAAGAAGCAAGACGCAAAGAAAAAGAAGAATTTTAGACAAGAGTGGGGAGTGAAAGAGAATTATGTTACAGATAGGATTAGATCCATAGATAATTTCGTCTGTAATAAAACTTCTGTTACAAACTGTTCTAAATACTCTCGTACTGAATTGCTTTCTTTAAATTCTGTCAATTGCCATGTGTTGAATGATAAATCTGTGCATAAATCGGATAAGTTTGTATGGGTTCCGAAGAACAAGGTTTCTATTTTTAAACGGCAACAGGTTCCAAAGAAAATCATTTCAAAATCAGTTCCCAAAAGAACTGTACAAAGATGGATGCCCAAAAAGACTGTTCAAAAATTGGTTCCAAAGTTAAAGACTTTATCTGTTAATAGACCTGACAAAATACCGCATGATTTACCAAATTTCAAAGTACCCAACTATAATTGGTTACCTCATGTTTTACTTTGTTTTATAGGTAAATCATGTGTGGTACCTTGACTCCGGGTGTTCCAAGCATATGACCGGACAGAGAGAAACCCTAACGAATTTTGTTGACAAATTCTGCGGGACGGTAAGGTTTGGCAACGATCAATTCTGTCCGATCAAAGGCTATGGGAGTCTGGAGTACGATAAGATAACAATTAAAAAGGTTTCTACGTTGATGGTCTTGGACATAATTCGTTCAGTATCGACGAATCAAGACCAGCTTCAACCTACCCTCATACGTTCAAATGGACAAGGGATCATCCACCCGAAAACATCGTTGGTGATCCCTCTGCCTCAGTAAAAACCCGTGAAAGAAGCTCTTCTGGATGCAGACTGGATTGTGGCTATGCAAGAAGAGCTCAATCAGTTTGAAAGGTTGAAGGTCTGGAGATTGGTGGAACGACCAAAGGACAAGTCTATCATTGGCACGAAGTGGATATTCAAGAACAAGAAAGATGAACACGGAGTCATCATTCAAAACAAAGCACGTCTCGTAGCCAAAGGATGCAACCAGCAGGAGGGAATCGAATATGACGAAACTTTTGCCCCCGTTGCCAGGATTGAAGCAATTAGAATGTTTTTAGCATTTGCTGCAGATAAAAACTTTACTGTATATCAAATAGAATGTAAAACCTACGTTTTTAAATGGGACTGATGAAGTATATGCATACCAGCCCGAAGGTTTTACTGATCCTTCGAAGCCTGATCATGTATATATTTTATACAAATCACTGTATGGCCTTAAACAAGCAGCCCGAGCTAGGTATGATGTCCTTTCAAATTATCTGTTGAAATGTGGCTTTAACAAAGGTGTAGTGGATACTACACTATTTATTAAACGTCAGGGTCACGATATCGTAGTTATCCAGTTATAGTCGACGATATAGTATTTTGGGTCTACAAACACTGAGTTTTGCAAGAAGTTTGCATTTTTAATTTCCCAAAAGTTTGAAATGAGCATGATGGAAGAAATAAATTTTTTCTTGGGTGTCGAGAGACTGAGCTTGGGATATTGAAATGTTAAGATGAGACGCGAAGAATGACCAAAGGGATGCAGCCAGCTCTCCATGAACAAAGAGATTCGAGATGGATTTACTATGAAGGCTGGAACAGCACATGTAAAAAAACTGAGTGAGGGAATTTTCATCAATCAGTCAAAGTACATTTAAGACATGTTAAAGAAATTTAACATGGTCAATAGTACACCCATGAAAACTCCTGTGGTTCCGGATTCTAAATCTAAACTCGATGAGGACATCTCAGGAAAACATGTTGATGTAACTCATTATCAAGGGATAATTGGGTCATTAATGTTCTTAATTTCAAGTAGACCGGATATTATGTTTGCTACATGTGTCTGTGCTAGATATCAGGCACATCCAAAAGAATCACATTTGGCTGCTCCCAAACGAATATTAAGATATCTGAAGGAACTCCAAACATAGGTTTGGGGAATCCCAGGGAATCATCTTTTACATTAACTGCCTTCTCTGATGCTGATCATGAAGACGATAAAATGGATCGGAAAAGCACATTAGGAGAAGTTCAATTTCTTGGTGATAAACCCGTCAGCTGGTCATCCAAAAAGCAACATTGTGTGTCTTTATCAATAGCAGAAGCTGAATACGTAGCAGTATCATCGTGGTGTTCACAAGTGTTGTGGATGAAGAGCCAGCTGAGAGACTACGGGTTTACACCTCAAAAGATTCCCATATATTATGATTCACAAATTGCAATAGCAATAGCTTCAAATCCGGTGCAACACTCAAAAACTAAGCATATTGATATCCGGTATCATTTTATAAAAGATCATGTAGAAAATGGTAATGTAGAATTGAATTTTGTACCCACTGCATATCAACTAGCCGATTCGTTTACCAAAGCCTTAGATGAAAAACGTTTTAATTTTTTGGTATGCAAATTGGGTATGTTGAATCGTTAGATTTAAACATTCAGTAGTTACACAATATAATTCTAATTTTACAAATTTTTACTTGATTTAAATATTTGTTTAATCTCATGTGATTTATATGTTTTAATCTTTCTGAGATTTAACAGAATCGGATTGTCATGTGCAGGGGGAGCTAACAGAATATTTTATCTGATAATTGATTAGATAGAAATTTTTTTATCTATATGATAAATTTTTTTTATCTGATTTAATTGCAGGGGGAGCAAGATTAAAAAGTGATATTGATTTGAGGGGGAGCATAACTGCAAAATTCAAGGGGGAGCAACAATTTTAGTTCATATTTTTAGTTAAATATCTTTTTAGATTACTCTTTTTTTGATTTGTTAAAAAAAATCTATGTTATTGAAGTTTTTTCAAATTTTGAAAATCCCTATAAATTTGAATTTTGAATTCAAAGTTCATTTTTTTCGAAATCGGCGCACTGTTCATCTTTCTTCCCAAACTTTCTCTACATTACTTCATCACGAAGAAATCTACGATTCAACACAAGATTTCACATTTTCTTTGTTGCAGTTTGTAAGTATTTCATTTTCTTGTAGTGTTTAGTAATATTCAGCTTTAAGTTTGTCGAGTTTTATGTTTAAATGCAACTGTGTGTTCTTGGTGTTTCGGTGTGTGTATTTGTGTTCTTTTGATTTTGTGTTTTGTATCTGAAATTGAAAGTATGGTTGTGATTATAATGTTCCAATAAGCTTGAATATCAAATTTCAAGTCTTAAAACTCACCCTGCAACATTTAATTTCATTTTGAAATTCAAAAAGTTTCGAAGGATTGAACATTCTGTAAAACGGATTTTTAAATGAATCAAATGTTGTTTTTGGAACAACATCCGCAAAGGAATGTTGCTCAAAATCATTTTTCGAGTAGGAAACAGTAAATGTTTAGGGCAAAATGTCCCTGGAATAAGTTTTTAGGAAATTCAGTGTTGTTTGGGACATAGAAAAAATTTTATGTTTGTTGGTACACCCTGTGTGACGATAGGAGTCTAAGTGATCCAACATTGTGGTTTAGCAAGTATTAGATATATATGTTTATATATGGTTCTTAATTATTATTGTTTGTGTGTTTGAACTTAATGTAACATATTACAAGAAGTTCAAACATAAAAGATCAAAGATAAAATCAATCATAATGTAAAAACATAAGTTTCAATACTTAGTTAATTATGTGAAAAGGTAAATTCGAAATGTTTAAGGGCTAGGATTCGAATCTGGTTAGATTCGAATGAGTCACAAGACAGATTCGAATGTGACCATTTGGGCAGATTCGAGAATGTCAGTGAGGACAAACTCGAATGGGCCTTTGGCCGGATTCGAGTTTGGCCCATGACAGACTCGAATTAGCCTCTATAATTAGGGATAGACTCGAAATATTATCAGACTTTTTGCAGAATTCGAGAGTGATTAAGCATTAAGCGATTTCGAGTTTATCATCAGCCTTAGTGTCGTTTCGGAGAGAATCAGTTCGTAGGTGCGTTCGTGTGTCGTTCGTGCAGCTTCTGATAGTCTCCGTGTTTCTGGTGAGAGTTGTTACCGTCTACCCGTTAACGAGGATTCCGCACTCGTTGACGGTTCCGCGTCTAGATAGATCTCGTGTTAGGTACACCTTACAAGTGGTATCAGAGCCTACGGGGTGTTCTTGGTGTTCTTGGTGTTCTTCGAGCCTAGCAAATCGTCATCCGGGAAATACTTTGTGTTTTTCACATTTTTGATCGAAATCAATATTTTTCGTTGTAAAAATATTGATTTAATCTGCAAAACGTTAAAAAATCAAAGTATTAGCCGTTTTTCGTGTGTGCGGCGCTCGAATCTATTAGGTGTAATTAGGGTTACACTTAGTCTCGAGTCTAACCAAATACGCTCCTTTCGAGTCTGATACAGAGTGTTTTCGAATCTAATTCGAGTTTCTGCTAGTTTCGAATAGGGTCTCGAGTCTGCTGTCATTCGAGTTTACTTCAAGTTTGGACTAGAATCGAATAGGGCTTCGAATCTACTGTGTGTTCGAGTTTGCCTTGACCTTCGAATTTGAGGAATTTCGAATCTGTCATTAGTTTCGACTTTGATTGAATTACCAAAACTTAATCGAATTTAATCCCAAATAAATTTAAATTTAATTAAATTCGAATCTACCTAGATTCGAAAGAATTAACTCAAATTAGTTTCGATTTAAATTAATTAAGTTCAATTCAATTACTTTCGAAAAGATGTCAAATCTTCAAAAATTCCTGGAAATGGACCACGAGGTCGGGAAGGCAAACACTCCGCCTAAGCTGATGAAACTCGAGGATTATTACTGGTGGAAAGATCGGTTTACCGATTTTGTGCGTTTCAATGACATGCGCATGTGGGTATGTATTGAAGAAGGATACATTCCACCCATTTCTGAAGTTGAAGGCCGTCAGAGAGTCTTATCATACCAAATGATGAAGGAGGATGATAAGAAACTGTATGAAGCCGAGAACAAAGCTTTCTCGATAATTCGAATGGCGTTGCCTCAGGATATACTACACACATTTAGGACTCAAAAGACATCTAAGGAACTTTGGGAGTCACTAGAGAAGAGGTGTGAGGGTAATCCTAGGGTTCGTAGAAAGCGTATGGAGTTGTTGAAACAACAGTTTGCGATATTCAAGGCATTGAAGGATGAACAGTTGGATGATACCATCACCCGATTTTATCATCTATTGACGGAGCTTGAAAGTCACGGGATTGAGTATAATGACACTGAGAAGAACAATAAGCTTCTTGATGCCTTACCAGCCAAATGGGCTATGTATGTGGCAATGATAAAGCTTAACGAAGAAAGTATTATACCCAATCTCTGGAGGATATTGTGGGAACGTTGCGAGCTTATCATTTCGAGCTACTGAAGGCCGAAACTGATTACGTAAAAGTCCAGAATCCAGCGATGTATTTTGGAAAAACAACAAAACCTTCAGCGACCGCCGATCTGAAGACTGCTACAGCGTTTTTCACCGGAGAAACGTCGTCACCAGCAGAGTCTGATGACACACTGAACAGAGCATTCTTAGGGTTGGGAAGATCAGAAGAACAGCAACCTCAAGCAGCACAGGCGACGACATCTCAGAGCTATTCTAAGATGCCCATGAGCGCTAAATCAGCGGAAGAACATTTGAACTTGCTTGCTTCATTTGTGGCCGCATACGGGAACTGCGTTCAAGGGAAAATTAACGATCCTACTCTCTGGGATGAAGACTATGATCAGGTCGACCCTGACGATCTTGAGGAGATGGACCTTAAATGGCAACTGGCCATGGTAACCCAACGGGTTAAAAGATTCATCAAACGAACTGGGAGGAATCTGACAATGAACAATAAGGGAATTGGATTTGATAAGTCCAAGGTCAAGTGCTACAACTGTCAAGGTCTGGGACACTTCGCCAGAGAATGTCAGAGACCGAAGGTAGATACGTACCAAGGGCAGAGTCAGCATCAGGGACAGTTTCAGAATCAGTCTCAACAACGATACCTTCCGAGTTCATCTGCCGGTCAAGCCAATCTAGCTGGTCTACTATCAAATGTCACATCAGACAGACAGCTGGATGGTACCTATGACTGGAGTTCACATCCGGAATCAAATGCTCGGGCTTTTATGGCTGAAGTCACGGAGAACGGATGTGAAGGGGAAGAGCAGACCACAAGGGACAGCAGTCCGATGTGGGTGGAGAAGACGAATGATCAGACGCTTCTGGAGTTTGCCGCTCAAATGGCCAATGTGGAATCCGACCACACAAAGGTTAGTCTGACTTACTCTCTTTTTCATGAATTATGTTTGTTATGTGTTACTTCTAATGATAGGTTAAATCTAGTCTTAGAATCACATAAAACAAGAACTGCTCAAAATGAGTCATTAAAAGCTGATAACGCTAGCCTGAACGACATTAAGCAAGATCTTAAGGAAAAACTTAAGGCTGATGCTCAAGACGTAATAGTTCTGAAAGACAAACTGAGTGAGCAGTGTGTTAGGTTAGACCTTATGTATGAGCATGTAGAGGCCTTGACCAAAAATCTGAAGGACAAAGACATAGAGCTAGCTGAAACAAAGGTAAAGGTAGCTGAGGCGAATAGTAAGCTAGAGAAGTTTAGGAATTCAAGCCTGAACCTAGGGAAAGTTTTAGATGCTCAAAGACAATCTAAAAAGCCCGTAGGTCTAGGATTTCATGAAATTCCTTCACCTTTTAATGCAAACTACGTGCCTCAACCTCAGGAGAAAACTGATAAATCAGTAGACTTAGAGGACATACCTGCACCTATATCTGAGCCTGTAGTAAAAAATACACCTAAGGTGGCTGACACAACTGTCAAGGTTAAGAAAGTCAAATTTGTGTCTTCCTCCAGTGAAACACCTGAAGGAAAACATAAAATTGATTTTAATGATCAGGACGATGAGCCAGTCGCCATAGATGTTCAAAAGGACCAAGACACGAGTGAGACACCTAAGTCTAAGGGCACACACAAGAAGTCCATAGATAAGATGTCCTGCTTCAGATGTCATGAAAAGGGGCATGTTGCTTCTCACTGTCCGCTTAGGAAAGCCGAAGTTACACCTAAGACAGTGAACCCAACACCTGTTAAGCCCTCAACAAATGTGGCGAGCACTAGTAGTTCTCAGTGTACCGAGAAAACTGTGCAGGCCGCACCAAAACATGTTGTGAAACAAACACCAGTAAAGGTTGGACCAAAAGAAGTGGTTAGGACAAATTCACCGAATCGTGTCATTAATCAAACTAGGTCAGCACCTCAACAAGTCTATAGGAGCACAACACCTAGCAGGGAACACACTCCAGTTAGGTCTCATACTCCTGTTAGACATTACGCACCGGTTAGAGCTCAAGGATCACAATCTGAAATGCAATATAATCGGAATTATTCTAGAGCTCCACAACAAATGCCTACTCAAAGGCAAATAGTGAATTTACATCACTCGGCACCACAACAAACTCCTGTTCAACGACCCAAGTCACCTGAAAGGCGAGATGGGTATTTGAAAGAGTTTAAGTATGTGGACGAGAATGGTATAACCAAGTCAGTTATGGCTTGGGTTCCCCGTGATAACTAACCTATTTTCTTTCATGTGCAGGAGATTACCACAGGTCCAAACAACAAGTGGTGCGTCGACAGTGGATGCTCCAGGCACATGACAGGGGAAAGAAGTCTCCTTACAGACTTCAAGGGTGGGAATCGGGGATTTGTATCATTCGCGGGTAACAAAGGAGGAAACATCACGGGTACCGGAGTGGTCACTAATGGGATGATCAAGTTGGACCAAGTTTATCACGTTGATAAACTGGTTCACAATCTCATTAGTGTATCTCAAATCTGTGACAAGAAGAATTCAGTGTTGTTCACTGACACTGAAGCGTTAGTGCTAAAACCGGGATTCAAGATTCCTGAATAATGGGTATTGATGCGGGCACCAAGGAAGAATGACTTGTACATGCTTGATATGAACAAGCCGGAGACTTCGATGGGGCCAATCTGTCTGTTATCCAAAGCTTCGGAGACGGAATCGGTATTGTGGCACAGACGCATGGCTCACTTGCACCTAAGAAAGATGAACTACATAACGAAAAATGGATTGGTGCAAGGTGTGCCTATGAAGAGCTTTCAGTTCGAGGACAAGTGTCTACCATGCAAGAAGGGCAAACAACATAAGAAGACACACAAGTCCAAGACGCAGAACTTCATAACCTCTACATTCGATTTGTTGCACATGGATCTTTTCGGGCCTATCAACAAAAGGAGTATAGGAGGTAGTTGGTACTGTTTGGTTATCACTGACGATTACTCACGATTTTCTTGGGTTTTCTTTCTAGGTACAAAGGACGAGACGGCTTCCAAGCTCATCGGGTTCTTAGACCAAGTGGAGAATTCCTACGGAACAAGGGTTAAAAGGATACGTAGTGATAATGGAACTGAGTACAAAAACACTGTAATTGGTGTATATTGCCTCTCAAAGGGCATAGTGCATCAATTTAGTGCACCATATGAGCCTCAACAAAATAGGGTGGTTGAACGTAAAAACAGGACACTGATTGAGGCAGCTAGGACTATTTTGTCAGATTCAAAGCTTCCTACCATGTTTCGGGGGGAGGCAGTGAATACCACATGCCACATTTTAAACCGAGTCCTAACTGTCAAATCTTTGAACAAAACCTGTTATGAAATTTTGAATAAACGGCCACCTAATTTAACTGGCTTCGAACCGTTTGGGGTACCATGCACTCTTTTGCGTACAAAACATCAACCGAAGTTTGGTGAAAAGGCTGACGAAGGATACTTCCTAGGTTATGTGCCGAACTCACCAAACAAACGGGTTTTTAATAAAACAAATGGTACGGTAGAGATTGTGTATAACATTGAAGTCACAATTTATACACATGAACCCCAAACAGGTCCGGAATGGATATTTGACTATGATAAATTATTTGAGTCATTTAACATTCCTTTGGAAGAAAATGCAGGTACAATCGAAAAGGACATGGCGACGTTACATCTGAATGACGAAGGTCATACCTTTCCGAGGACTTCATTTCAATCCACATCCGAGCCTACTGCGACTGTAGATGGATCTCCGGAAGTTGCTGATCCAGAAGCACCTACCACTGAGAATCAGACTCAAGCAACAAGTTCCAACTCTGAGGAAAATGTCCATGAGGAGGAAAATGTAGAAACTGAGGCTGTTCCCCCATTAGGTGAAATAGGATCTAACTTAGGAGATAATCTGAGAGTTGACGAGATAGAGACCTCTAGGATTAACAAGAATCATCCTATAGAAAGCATCATAGGAAATCCTAACGAGGGTGTGAGGACTAGGAGTAGTTTAAATAACAACACTGTGTTGTTGTCGATGATTAATGACTCCGAGGCATATCATACATGTCTCTATTCGTGTTTCATATCGCAAGTAGAGCCTAAGAATGTGCAAATGGCACTAAAGGATAACTCCTGGGTTGAAGCGATGCAGGAAGAACTTTCGCAGTTTAGGAAACTAGAAGAGTGGGAGTTAGTTCCATTACCTCGAGGGGAAGTTGCCATAGGAACCAAATGGGTTTTTAATTGCAAAAGAGACGATCGGGGTATAGTCACTCGCAACAAGGCTAGGCTAGTTGTAAAGGGTTTCAACCAAGAGGAGGGAATCGATTACAATGAGGTGTTTGCACCAGTAGCAAGGCTGGAAGCCATTAGGTTGTTTCTAGCTTTTGCCTCCTTCAAGGGCTTTAAGGTATATCAATTAGATGTTAAGAGTGCTTTCCTATATGGAAAAGTGAAGGAGCTGGTGTATGTAGAACAGCCGCCCGGATTCACAGATCCAAAATATCCTGATAGAGTATATCGCTTAGATAAGGCTCTATATGGATTGCATCAAGCACCAAGGGCGTGGTATGAGACTCTATCCAACCATTTACTAGAGAACGGGTTTGAAAGGGGTAGGATAGATAGTACTCTGTTTGTTAAGAGGAAGGGAGAACATTTCATCTTGGTACAAGTGTACGTCGATGATATCATTTTTGGTTCATCAGACGAACAGATGTGCAAAGATTTCGAGAAGGTGATGAAGTCGAAATTCGAGATGAGTGCAATGGGAGAGTTAACTTTCTTTTTGGGGTTACAAGTTGACCAGAAGAAGGAAGAGATGTATATCCATCAGACGAAGTATGTCTATGACGTATTGGAACGTTTCGGGATGGAAGGAACAAAATTGACTGCCCATTTCAGCACGTCGATTCAAGTGAATCACAATCTCGGACCGGGTACAGAAAGTGATACCGATGTGGATCTGACATTATATCAGGCCATGATTAATTCACTTATGTATTTAACTGCTTCAAGACCTGACATCATGTTTGCTGTGTGTATTTGTGCTAGTTTTCAAGCGAATCCGAAGGAGATGCATATGAAAGCTGTGAAGCGGATTCTACGATACCTCAAGTCGAAACCGAAGCTGGGACTTTGGTATCACGCGGAGGGAGATCTAGAGTTGGAGGCATTCACGGATTCTGACTACGGAGGATGCAGCTTGACGCGCAAATCAACAACTGGAGGTTGTCAATTCCTAGGAGGGAGACTGGTATCCTGGCAATGCAAGAAACAGACGTCGGTAGCCGTGTCAACGTGCGAGGCCGAGTATGTTGCTGCTGGTAGTTGCTGCTCACAGGTTCTGTGGATACAACAACAATTGCGAGATTACGGTTTGGCTTACACTCAAACTCCTATTAGGATAGATAATCAGTCTACTATCGCTATAACGAATAATCCAGTTAAACACAACAAAACAAAGCACATAGACATTAGGCATCATTTTATTCGTGATTGTGCTGAAAAGAACATAATAAAATTGGTAAAAGTGGCAACAGAAGATAATAATGCTGATTTATTTAGTCACGATTTGAATATTTAATTCAACTAAATGGAATGCGCAACCCAGAGTAATTTGAACTTAGTAGTAGTTTATTTCCTTTTATAGCTGTAGTATTTCTTTCTCTTTATAGTAAGTCTGCTAATTTAGGATAGTTTCTATTTTTAGTAAGTTTCTATTTTTAGTAAGTTAGTAGGTTATCTTATTTTATTGCTATTTCTTATGAAAAATAAAAAAAATAGAGAAAACCATAAAAAATTCAAAAAAAAAAAAAGAATATCAGAAAAGGAGTTAAGTCTTAAAAGCATAGGTTCAAAGTGACGAAAATTAGCACAGTCGTTACAAACTCTAAGTGTTTAGGCTTTCACACATAATGCACCTAAAATTCTAAGTGTTATACTTTATTTTAGTTTGATGTGTTGGTAGGCATAATACATATAGGGAATCCCAAGGCTAATAAAATACTCAAGAAAAAGTCAAGCGTGTCGCTAACTTAGATGTATGACCAATCGGTCTTAATTTTTATGTACAAGACATACAAACTTTGAGTCTAAATTAGGTATGCAAACTTTCTGGGGATGTATAGCAACATCAAATACATCTTAAAATGGAAAGAATAGAAAAATCATACAAAATTGAGAGTCGAAAACATGTAACTCTGTTGTACGTAAGTACAGACCTGTTGCCTCTGTTTAGATTCGGGTTGGCAAGATACGTCGCTTTGTTGTACGTCGGTACAGACCTGTCACCGCTGTCTTGCTAACTTTAAGAATAAACCTTAAGTCAAACTAAGACACTTTGTTGTATGAAAATACAGACCTGTGTCCGATGTTTGTCTTTTAAAGAAAGTTTGCAAATACCAACAAGTTAGAATCTTTGTCTGTATGCCTTGATCATAAAAGTATGTCTATATCTGAGACACGTAAGATAATTTCATGATAAATAAAAATGCCAAGGGATATTCCGAAATGTAGCATGTTTAAAGGGGTAAATACCAACAATCGGCTAAATGGGTATTTCACGACTAACAATCAAAGGAATCAAAAATTCCTAAGTGTGAATGCTTAAGTACTGAAAGTGAGTATCTGACACCGCTATCTGATTGAACCTTTCTTTGACTATACTCATCAAAAATATTTTGTTTAGCGTTTGGCTTAGGTTGTAAATTTTAATAAGTATAGCTTAAGTCTAAGTTAAATTTTTTGGTCAAAATTTTAAAATTTTATTTTTACTTAGTTTTTATTTTATTTTATTTTATTTTATTTTACCTTAGTTTATTTTATTTTATTTTATTTTTTTACTTAGGTAAAAGGTCAAAAATTACTGAGGGTGCATTCATAGTTGGATAAAATAAATACTGCGTGAAAAATCTTGTGTTTAGGGTATAAGATTTGGCATAGTTTATCTTGTTACACTATACCGTAGAAAAGGTTGAAAAAGTTGAAGTTATTTCAAAATTTTCAAAATTTTTCTAAGTGTGTGGTGTAATTCGAGTTTAGGACGAACTCGAAATTGGGTGGTTTCGAATCTGTCAGTAGATTCGACTTTGGCCATAGATTCGAAGGTAGGTGTTATAAATAGGTAACAGTAACAGTCATTACTCCTATCTGTTTTCGAATCTACCCTCTCGAATCTATTTGGCGACTTCGAATCTACTTCCTCGAATCTACCGATTTCCACAAAAACGACAATTTGTCGAGTTTCTTGCTAAAGTGTTCGATTCTACTGATACTTCTAGGTACAAACAATTGGGTTGTACAAGATTCATGTAGTGTTATACACCATTTAAGCCAAAATCATCAATTTTTGAAGGTATATGGGTCGAAATCGGATTTTTCAAAATTTACCAAGTTTGGAACAATAAAAGGTCAAATTAAAGGCAAATATCAGTGATTAGAACCTAGTTGGACTAATGTATGTGATTTTCTAAGTTCAAAATGGTTAAAATCATAGGTTTTGTTGAAGAGTTGGACGACGACTGTTCGAATCTGATCATGAACTTTCTCGAGTTTACTGACAAACTCGAGAAGACCATTACATTCAAATCTGTCATCAAACTCGAAATAGGGTTTATTCGAATCTGTCAATTCGAATCTGTTATTTTATTTTAATTATTTAATTTAAATTTTATTAAACTTGTAGAAATTCTTTTATGTTGGATTTTGTACTTAATCAAGTTCAAAATAAAACAAATTTTGAGTTTATTGATTTTTATTAATTCTACTAGTTTATCTATTGTGCAAATATGGCTGTTCGAGTATTTGTGCCGAAGCACAATATGGTCATTCCCCCCGACCATCATATCCCTGAGGCGCAGGGCTTTCGTCAAATGATGGATTTCCTTGTAGAATCTAGGATTGCTTTTGCATTGTCTCACAATATTCAGATTGTTATTCCCTATGTTCGCCAGTTCTATGATCATCTTCAGGTGGACTGCTCTGTCACCCCGACAGTGCCGAGAACAAGGATCGCAGGGCAACCGTTGGTGTTTTCTGCCGATATGCTGCGTCAAGTTTTGCAGCTAGGCTCTCAGGAAGAAGAGTCTGGGCCTATTGACTTTCCCCTAAGTATTAGGCAAGCGGCTTTTCAGAGAATGGGTTACAGTTTAGATGTTACGAAGACATCTTACATGAAGAGCGGGCTTATTGGCCAATGGAGACTTTTGGCTCATGTTTTCATGGTTTGTTTCGCGGCAAAAAAAAGCTGGTTTTGATTATATCACCTTGAAGATCCAATATGGGATGATCGCTTTAGTGTATAATCGGCCATTCAGCTTTTCTCAAATGTTCTTCTCAGAATTCGTCCATCAAATCTCGGCTCCAGAGCAGCAACAATTTCTGCTATATCCTCGGTTCATAATGATGCTAATCAGGCATTTCTTGCCGAATTTGCCTCAGCTAAATGAAATCCAAAGTGTCGCGGTGATGGATAAAAGAATTTTTGCTGATTGCTCCTCGCACAGAGGAAGGTTGGCGGTTCCGGTCGAGCGACGTTGTTTGGAGCTTTTTTGGATAGGAATTTTGAAGCACCAGATACTGCCAACTGGGCAGGAGAAGTGGAAGTTCAAGCTAGACAGCCACCGCAACAACAACAACAACAACAACAACCACAGCCACCGCGAGCACAACAACAAAGGCGACGACAAAGAGCTACTGCGAGTCAGACTCAGGCATCAAGGCCTTCCACAAGTCAACAACCAGAGATACAAGAGGCGGGCCCTTCGAATATTCCAAGTGAATCTGATCAGTTGTGTCAGACGTTACATGAAATTTGGGAAGCAGGTCCTCATGCCAATGAAGAAATATCTGCAGCGTTGGTGGGAGAATTGCTTGAGCCTCCAGAGGGAGAAGAAGATGTGCTTCGGGATGTTGAAGAATATGTACCAGAGCAGACTGGTAATGATGAGTCATCATCTGCCACTGAATCAGAAGAAATGGAGGAGATAGAGGTTGAAGCTCCAGAGTCCGTATGTACAGAACCTCCTGTTCAAATGGGAACGTATGGATCAAGGTTAATAGTATCAGAAGAAGCTTCAAGGAGGCGAGCAACAAGAGAGTCTGATGAATCCGATTTTGAAGAAGAAGAGGTTGCACCGTTAGTGACAAGGCAACGGGCCAAGCGTCACAGATTTATGCAAGGATCGTCTTAGCTTCATCAGAACAACCAGAAAATCCTCAAACTCAAACTCCTCAACCTCAAGAACCTCAAACCACCATTCCACCATCACCACCTCATGATGAACCATACATCCCATCGCCGATCATTCCAACTCCATATCAATCCATCCCATCAACCTCGTCCACATATGCCGACAATCAAAGGTTTCTGCAGCTTAAAGCTCGAGTTGACTTCCAAAATGTCCAAATCTTAGGCCTAACAAAGGCAATCGGTGAAATTCAGACTCATAATGCAAATCTTGATAAGGAGAATGCCGATCTGAAGAAGATTGTGGAAAAGGTTTAGGAAGAGAACTTAGAGTTAAAAACATTTGTAGCTGATCAAGCAGCTGAGTTGAGGTCGATGCGCTCCCTAGTTGAGCAATTAATGAAAAATTTACAGGCTCAGGGGGAGACATCGTGTCGAGTTAAAGAAGTGGGCAGGAAGGATGATGATAATGAAGATAACCAAGGCAATGATCCCAGCTCTCAAAGACAGAATGAGCCAGTAGATTTTTCTGCTGCTCAGGCTGCTCAATCTCAGGGGGAGCCAAGTCAGTTGGGAGGTGAAGTAGGAGAGGCCAGCTCGTCTAAACCTATGGATTTTGAGATAAGTGAGATGATTGATGCTCTCATGGATCTCGATGACGACCCATTGGACTTGGGATTTGACTTTGAAGAGGACATGGATGAACTAGAAGAGGGAGAATTTGTCCCTGAAGAAATTGTTGATTGGAGATCAGATGATGAGGTGTGTGCTGACGAAGACGATGAAGCTGATGAAATCATTGTTCAGCAAAATCCTATCACTGATACATATGTGATAGAAGGAAACGATGTTGTTAACATAGAAGTGGTGAATGCTGTTCGAAATGTTGAGTCATCAGTAGAGGAACCTGTCAGAGAATTAACGAATGAAGAGAAAAGAAAGTTGTGGTTCAGGGCTGAGCAGAAGGAATTAGAGCTGAAAGAGAAGATGAGAGTGCCGGGGACTGGAAAACTGTCAGGAAGCATATTAAGCTGGTTCTTTGATCGAGAACTGCAGCTATTCATAATCAAGAGAAAAGATGGGCTCCAGTACCTGAGGCGAACTCTGAAAGTATTCAATTCACTGCTAAAGATTGAGATCAAGGCGTTAGCATGGAAAGAACTGATCAATATTGGCAATGATCCCTACGCAGATATAATTGCCAGAATCATAAGGAAAGAGGGAAGATCAAGGAAGTTTGAACGCCTAAATCCAAGGATAGGAAAAAGAGTAGAGGATCCTTCTCGTATTGATCCTCTAACTGGGCGTCCTTGGATGAAGATTCAATACAAACCCGTAAGATTTCTAAGAAAGGTGCCGCTCAAGCCTATGCCACAGAATGTCATGAAGAATCTGAACTGGTGGTATGTTGAGAGTGAAACTGGAGAAGCGGTGATGGAAGATTTTGAAAAAAAGGTGATTCTTAGAATCTATGATCCTCTTCACCTGGTAAACCTTTCTCGATATGATCTTCAAATTTTGCATGCTCATAAGATTTCAAGTGATACTCATATGGATGGTGAGGCTAGAAAGTATGAGAATGTAGTTCGAGTGTGTATTGAAAAAGGTTTGTATGCTGGAAGCAGTTTGAATAAATAATGAACAAAGTTCTTAATCAAATGTGTGAATTATTAGAAGCTATCGTCAAGGGGGAGTCTGTTGGTACACCCTGTGTGACGATAGCAGTCTAAGTGATCCAACATTGTGGTTTAGCAAGTATTAGATATATATGTTTATATATGGTTGTTAATTATTATTTTTTGTGTGTTTGAACTTAATGTAACATATTACAAGAAGTTCAAACATAAAAGATCAAAGATAAAATCAATCATAATGTAAAAACATAAGTTTCAATACTTAGTTAATTATGTCAAAAGGTAAATTCGAAATGTTTAAGGGCTAGGATTCGAATCTGGTTAGATTCGAATGAGTCACAAGACAGATTCGAATGTGACCATTTGGGCAGATTCGAGAATGTCAGTGAGGACAAACTCGAATGGGCCTTAATTTTCAACTAACAGCTTAATTTTCAACTAACAGCTTGAGTCTTTTCTCAAGTTGCTAGTTCATTTCACTCGGACCGTTAGTTGTTTTCACTTGATCTGTCAAAGTGTGCAGGGTAATTCTATAATTTCTTATAAGTGTGTGCGCGGGATTAGATATTTTCAAAATGTCCAAACCTTTAAAGGTCCCTGTTTCGTTCAAATGTAACTACCAGTTGCAAAAATATCTTCCACGATCTTTTCCAAACCTTCTCTCAGAGCGATTCACACGCAAATCTCTCAAACCCTAAATCACCGTCTTGATCGTCAATGGAGTTTGTCAAAGAGCACAATTGTCTCCCTTATTCACTCAAACATACTGACCTTCAAGCATTCCACGACATGATGGACTTCCTTTGAAGTTCCCATATCCATCATGCCCTCAATGTCAATCCTACCATCTATGTGTCCCATATAAAGCAGTTCTGGAAATCTGCCTCAGTCAAAACCATTAATGGAGTCACATCTTTGGCATCCACAATCGATGGCAATTCTGTTTCTATAACTGAGGAAATCATCCGCCAACACTTGCATCTTCAAGATGCCACAGGTATAACAGATCTAACCCTTACTGCCTTACATGAAGGACTTTTTGCAATAGGGTATAGGGGCCCTACTGATTCTTTTACTTTCTTTAAAGCACATTTTGCCCCTAAATGGAAATATCTTGTACATGTTATACAACAGTGTATAAGCCCTAAAAGAACTGGTTGGTCAGAATTTTCTTCAAATATAGCCACTGCCTTGGTGTGCTTATCAACGGGCCAACAGTTCAATTTCTCAAATATGATTTTTCAGGGGATGTTAAGGCATCATGCCCTAAAGAATGGGAAATTTTTTATGTATCCACGATTTTTGGCTGAAATAATTGCAAGATCTTGCAATAATTTTAATATACATAAAAGGATACATGTTTCCCATAGGCACTCTTTACCATCAATAAAAAGAGTTTTAAAACCAAGTGCCAATTTTTTGAATGTAGATGTCCCATTGCCTTCTGCAATGCTGGGCGTCAATCCAAAAAACAGAGGAGAGGGTCCTGAGCAGGCTCAGCCATCCATCACTGCTTCACCCCCAGGACCCCAACCCACTCCTCATGATACAAATATTCCATCTGCTCCTATCACACCTACATCTCCACTCCCCACACTCATACAATACAAAAGACAAAGGTTTTCAGGAGCTCCTTCCTCCTCAGCCCTAACACCAGAGAAAAATATTCCTGTGCAGGAGGACACTGCTGCACAGAATATCCAAAGGGAACCCACTGAGGACACTCCCACACTCAATTTGGAGGTGGCCATCCCATCAGAGGATGTCCATATGGGGTTTGTGGCTGACACTACTAATGTCTCTGCACAAGAGGCACAGGCGAGTGTCAACATCACTAACACCACACCCATGGCAACAGAGGGTCTGCAAGCACCTTCTGGAAGTCCCCAGTACCAAGAACAAAGGGGCCCAGATGTGTCTACTTCTGGAATTCATGCCAGTGATAGATCTCAAATACCACTATCATTTGATGATCTTGAGGCTAGTCTGCAACTCATGATATTGATGGATCCTCAGCTGAAACCTGTTGTAGCCATATTCGAACATTACAAGTCCCATATTGTTACACAGGGGGCCCAAATCACAGCTCTGCAACAGACAATAGCAGATCAACATCAAAGAATGGATTATTTTCATCAAGGGTTCACCCTATGTAGAAATAAGATTATTCAACTTGAGAAGATGGTTCGAACCCTAATTGCAACGGTTGTAGGTCCTCCTGGCCAAACCAATGCATCCAAAATGGGGGAGAATCAGGAGATCTCTACTTCAGTCCAAACAGCTTCAACCTCTGCTCCAACAGTCCCAGATTCTAGGCTAACGGTTCCAACAGCTACTCAAGCTGTTAGTCTAAAAACTCAAGCTGCCCCTATCAGAACAACTGGAGTTTTTTGTATCATTTTGAGCAGCGCCGGAGCTACCAAGATGAAATATAAATTAAAAATCTCACCTTGGACACTTTATGGAGACACTTGGATCTACTATCCATTTTGTGTTTGAGTTGAATCCTGTATATTGATTTGAAGTTGAATAATGAATTGTTGACGGATTATATAAGTTTTTTTTTTGTTTCTACACTATAAATGTTTTTCAATATGGTGTTTCATGTTTTAAAGTAAATTATCATCTGTTAATTAATTCTTAGAACATTTGTATGAGTAAAAAAATCCAAGACACGTTTTAAAGACGTTATTGGTTGTAACAATGTTATGATTTGATGTTTTATTTTTATCATGTGATCAACAGAACCTTCTTGTTCTGTTGTGATTTGTTTATTACTAGATATTGTATTTTAATTTTGTAGTTTTTTGAATTTGGTTTAAGTATTTTTGTGCATTTTCATTTACAGATTTGTTGGACATCTATGGATGTTTTGTTTTTCAACTTAATGAGATTTTCTTAAATGGATAAATAGTCTTGCATTTCAATCTTACATGTTACATGATTATTTAAGTTAAAATGAATGTGTAAAGTCAACTGAATAATACAATAGGCGAGACAAAATATGTATAAATTAAACCGAGATCTTTTTCTTTTACTAATAATGTTAACTTTTTTCAGGTTATTTAAGATTATGAATTTGATACCAATCCAATTATTATGTGCTATTTTATTAGATCTCTAATCATTTCTATTTCTCTCTGCAGTTATTGACTCCGGTAGTTGCTAAACGAAGAGGCACTTGATGTAGCTGCATACTTGATATTACAAAGTGTTCATTTGATGAACTTGTCATCCTGCAAGATCAATGATTCAATAAATTACACCTTAATTGTCAACCATGAATATGGTGGATTTTTTGTTGTACATGTCTTGATTGTTTTGAAAATTTTCTATTTCGCAAATATGATTGCTTTGAAAAATTTAACTATACAAATTTGTATGACAATTTAAATATGATTTTGCTAACAACAATCTAATATTCTTTCTTTGTTTACTCTGCCACTAAACAAACATGTTACTAAATGAAAATTTATTTGTCGCCGCCGCCGCTTTGCGCGGGTATACTACTAGTATATATATATATAACTTGTTTACAAGTTACAATGCATGTGGTACAAGTGGACAATTCACATTCTTGAATTTTAAGACAATATATGTATAAAATTGAAATTGGAATAATCTGTCAACAAAACCAGTTTACACAAGCTCCAATAAAAAGACAGACAACACATTTAATATTTTGTTTCACCCAACTAACTCTTGCACTCCCCTACTAAAAGCAGACAACAATCTTGTAATCTCCTCGAAATGGCTACTATAAAGAAATCGCTGCCTTTTGCTATTCAAAAAGAACATTGCTGCTTTCTGCCTTCTCCTACAAAGATATCGCTGGCTTCTGCCTTTTTTTTTGCTTCTTCTATATTCCAAGGTGGTTTTTGAAATTGATCTATTATAGTCTACTGTTGCCTTTTTTGAACTGCTTTCTTGCCTTCTTGCTTGAAACCATCTAATCTATTTTTGATTCTATGCGACATTGCAATTATCGAATCATTGTAAGGTGTTTACTGAAGAGTTAAAGCCCTATTGCAGGTAAACAAATTTTAATGGCTTGAAACATACCTCCCATCTGTTCTGTTTTGGCTTGCAACGCACCTCCATTCTTTTCTGTTTTGAAATAGCTGCCTAGCTGGAGACGGTTTCTGGTGATTAAACACCCAAAACAGAACATATCACAAATTCTGTGGTGATTAAGAACAACCCAAAACAAAACTGTAATTATATACCTTTTTTCAAAACTGAAACAACAATTTAAACAAAAACAAATAAAAATATCTGAGTTATCAGCAAAATATTTGTCTTCCTGCATAGACATATACAGGTTCAATAGATTATAAATTTAATGGCCTAAAAGATTTTTACAGGTTAATAGATTTATAATCTAAGGGCCAAACATGTATAAATGAACATTAATATATTATAAATCTAACTTGAAATCAAATGACTCGAAAAAATACATATTACTTTCTTTTTCAAAACAGAACAGATACTCGAAAAAATTCATATCAGAACTGAACCAACCATTATATTTAAAACATAACAGAAAATATTAGTTTCTGTTTATTTTAAACCCTAGTTGCATTATGTTGTAAAAACGTGCCTCACTTTTCTCTTACGGCTTAAAATATACCTCTCACAGCCTAGGCAAACTTTAATTGCGTAAAAAGTACCATTCTTGCAACTTAAAGTGTTTTAACTTCTCCTGCAGGAGTGTGATTGTCGAATCTGCTATCTTACTTCACTTTTCATCCTTCTCTGCTCGCTTCTTTTTCTTCACTTTCTGCATTTCATCATTCTGTGCTTGCTTCTCTTTTTGTTAATCGTTGTATCTGCCTCTCTTTTTGCTGTGCAAAGGTTTAAGCTGAGCCTAAAGAAAACACATAATACGAAAAAACGCGTTATGTAAAATAGAACTCTGTCTATAAGACGCATAGGACTCTTCAACTTGAAGTGAAATTGAACTTTCAAAGTGATTGAAAGAAGGGTCATCGATAACTCTGAAGGACATGTTTGAGATTTAAGAGAAGAAATCAGACGACACAAAATCCAGAAAGTCCTAAACGAAATTCATGAAAGTAAAAAAAAACATGGTTATAAAAATCTGAGATCTAAAAGACGAGAAATCAAATAAGAACATTTAACATAAACCCATACAAAAACCAAGAACATACACCCTAAAATCTAACAAAATTAATATCAAACTTAAAAACCCCAATACGAAACATAGTATCGAAACCTGAAGGTTGTGGAAAACGATGTTCATGTTGGAGGAGGTATCGTTAGGCAGTTGTGGCAGCGAACGAGTTCGAAATCGATCTAAAACTCTTTATAATCTGAAATAGATTTGAAACCCTTCATCGTGCTCTTCCATGGTGAAGTAAGCAAGTAGTGGTGGTGGTGTGATGGTGAAAAAGGTGGGTGACCAAAAAGCAGGAGGCGTGTATGTTTGCTAGCAGATAGACATATTTTTGCTAGGGTTGAAAAGGATAAAGAAATGGAATGTAAAATGGGCCAAATGGCAAAATAGGTCAATGGATAATTATACTTTGATAGTTTGTGTATTGGGTTTAGGTGACTTGGCCCATTATGAATAGGATTAAGTATTTTTTGACCATTTAACTTTCAAATTTGTCTCAATTAGCCACTAAATTATTTTTTGTCCTGATTTATCCGCTAAACTTTAGTTTAGTTTTCTATTTCAGGGAAAATAAATTAAACTAATGGCTAAATCGGTACAAAATATGATAGTTTAGTGGCTAAATTGGGACAATTTTCAGTGGTTAAATCGATAAAAATAAAGTTTAGTGAGTAAATATATATATATATATATATACTAGTGGTCTACCTGCGCAAAGCAGCGGCTGCAAAATCTGTCCATTTGGTAACATGTTACTTTAAAAGTATATCTTATTTAAAAGACAACTTTAGACGAAAAAACCGTTAAAAACCAAACATATTAGCAATACTTACATCCCCCAAAAAGCTTCTTCCAACAGCTAAAATCCTGTCTGGCATCAATCATGTGATTCAAAACAATCTTCCCATCATTAAGTTTAACATGACTTTTATATAATTACAACAAAATTAATTTGAATAGCTTAAATTTATCCAATAATTACAATGAAGGAAGATGAGGGCTAATGCGCGCATTTTAACAAAATTGATATTTGATTACTAAGCATTTGCTTTTGCTTCGTATTTCTTTTGAGATTCCCTCTAAAATTGACTCGGCTAGCCTTTGAGATTAATAGAAAACTTTGGAACCAACTAAGATGAATCGATGGTTGGGTTGAATTGGCACCAAAATACCAATATGAACTAAGACCCAAATCAAATGAAATTAAACTTCAAAACCAACCAGGAACACAAATTGATGGATGGGTTGAAGGGTACCTATGACATTTGATCTTTAATCCTACATGAAAGCTAAGTTGTGAGCATAAATGTTAAATTACTTGCATGCAAAAAGTTACCTACACCAATATATCCAAGACTAACATGTATGACACCGATCCATTTATCATCAAATTGACGCTTCTACTATAAAATATGTAAATTACCATAAAAGTGCACTTTTTATTATTAAGGTACAACTCGCACAAAAAAATATAGAGATTGTTTAGTATAATACACAAGGATCGCCTTAAATTAACTCATTTTTATGAATTTGACTTACTACCACATGCTATTGCAATATGTAAAATTGCAATAAATATCGGTATTAAATTATTGCCCAAAAGGCAGATTAAATGCCACTATATAGCTTCCTTGACTTAAGTTTTTTGTTCGAAATAATAGGTAATTTGAAGAAGCACTTTGTACCGCACTTTGCTAGAAGAAACATTATCATTTCAAGTACAAATATTACATCATATGTAAATTATAAATTTCATGCTTTAGTAGCCTACGCCATTGGAAAATAAGTTGCAGCTTCTAATTATTATTCTCGAACCAAACTTCAACTGGCCATCGTTATTTGTCCATTCCAAAGTCTGGAAATCACATAGTGGCAATTAAGCATCAATTTTTGACAAGAAGGCAGCCCCAATTGTTTTGCAAGCATCCATTGATGGCAAATTCAGCATGGAAAGAAACACGACGAAAACGATTTTACAATCCTTCACTACAGATAGAATACAACATCCAACACAAGCAGTAGTATCATCAAGGCTTTATAAATCAAATAATCAACCAAATTACCCACTTAAACAACTAAATAATCAACACCCATAGAATCCTATGTGATCAATCATTTTACAAAAAATTTAAAAATGATAATAGTTATGACTCATTGAGTATCTGTTCTTGCTTGATGCTTGGCAACACTTTATCAATCGTTGTAACATGTAATGCATGGACTAAGTCGGTGGAGAGTCAAAATACAATGCATACATCAACCATGCTTTGTTTGAAGCTTGTAACTTAAACAATCTAGACGTTACACCAAGAAATACATCACCACTTGATAATTCCCCTGCATAAATTAGAGAAATAAAAAGTCATCAACCATTACATGTCTCCATGTTACACCAACAAATATTCCCATCAGGGGTACGCATCTGAACCCATCTAAAACTTAAAAAATTTTATAAATAAGCAAACCAAACCTAACTCTAAGCCCCACCAGGGGTATGCATCATCTAAACATGGTTAATTTAATTCCTTTACACCGTAGCATACATATTAAAAAAGATGGATGAAATATCTGTCTCAATTGAAAGAGCTTTTGTACAAGCTATCTGGGGATTTGCGGGTAATACCGCTGTAGGTCCCGAAAGGTTCCCAAAGTATATAGTAATAAACTGTAGAGGGGGGGGGTGAATACAGTATTTAAAATCTACACACTCTTTTTCTCAATGTTTGTATGTATTATCAACAAATGTTAATTACAAACAAGCTTGACTGCGGAATTGTTCAAGCTGAGATGACAGAATACAACAGTATGGTTTCTAGTCTAAGACACACTCAAACTAGATTACAATGAACACACTCACTAAGATGCACTCACTGTATTTTACAAGACTTTAAGGAACATCTTTGGTAAACAGCTTAGACACACAGAAGCTTGTTTACAGAAGATTTGCAAGCATGAATATCATACTTGCACGTTCACTCTTGGTTTAAGCACTTAGCTTTCTTCACATTCTTTCTGACCTTAGAAGCTTCCTTTTATACTCACACAGAGGATCTAAGAGAAACATCTTCATTGGACAGAACGAAAAAGTAGAAGTCTTGTTTGAAAAGACAATAGAGCTTTTCTGCACTTTTCTGAAAAGCAGACGTGCAAATCTTTTGTCTTTTTACTTTCTACTGTTGCATTGCCTTTAACCATTTTAGGAATGTCAACTTTGCGTTTTTCTTCCTTGTAAAGGCCTATTTTGATATAAGACAAAGGTCTGTCACCCTTTTTCAAATATCCGTTTGCTCCTTCATGGACAGAACAGCTTGGGCAGGCTGAGCGGTTCTGCTTTCCACTTTTGTCTTCGACTTTGTAAAACTGATCTTGTAGTCATCAAAAAAACATACCTTATGACTTGGAAACTAATTCCATACGGTGGTTTTACGGGCTGTTCACACCGAACAAGTTCTTTTAACCAAAGGACACAGAACCACCTTAAAACTGCCCCCCCAGTGCTAAACAGTGTAGCGCCGCGGAGACAGTTTTGTCCAGCCTGATCAGCAGACTGAGCAGCTGGACAAAAATGTCTGGTGCAACAATGCAACGATCAGAACAGCTTTTAGTTAGACTGATTGATATTGCCAAATCATTTTAAGGTTTCAATAAGGCATTACACCAGGCCTTTAAAATCAAACCTTCAAATGCATCAACATGTTTGATTATAAACTCTCCCCTCAGATGTAGAGCAGGTTTTGACTTGCGTGCCTTTTGTGCCTCACACTCTCCCCCTATTTGCAATAACCACGATCAAGTGGTCCTTGTCAAAAAATCACTATAATTTTATACAGTACATTTGTGAAATAAAATTACAACATTATAGTAAAGTAAAAGATCAGTTTATATATACACTGATTCTTGACTAACCTAGAACAACATATGTTCTTACAAAAATACAACTAATGTACTAATGTATTTTACAACTAATGTAAAAATAAAAAATTACAACTAATGTAATTGTGTACAACTAATGTACAGAATGTACAACTAATGTACAAAATTTGGACTGTTTGAGACGGGAGCAGATAATGGCAAGCCTGTCCAACTAATGGACAGCTTCCATTCTTCACCTACCCAGATGGCAGGAGGACTTCATTCGACAGGGGGTGGCATCCCTTCTTTGAATCTTTTTACAAGTTCTTCCCTTGTTTCTTCATGTTCTTCAAGTTCAGCTGTAAGAAACATAAAGTTAGAACTTTGGAGCTCACCTCTGTCATAAAATCCTTTCAGCTCTTCCCAGACAGCTGCTCTCCATTGGCTAGACTGACTGAAGGAG